>JAVTVY010028401.1:0-116984 GCA_036873755.1 Hanleya hanleyi
ATTATTCCGGTAAACCTGAAAGTCGAAAAGCAAACGATGCCCTTTTCAAATTTATTGTTACCAGAGATTGATCTAGCAAGGGTCCAGTTTCCAACACCGCAATCGTTTTACATTCTAGGCATGCCGCCGATTTGACTGATAAAACATTCTTTAAATCCAGTTTGTGATGTTTGTAAAATAAACAATTTGAGAACAGTGGAATTCAATTAATGACAATCACTTTCTCTGATTGGACGGAACTTTGGAGGCCATTTCTAATATAAATGTTTTGATAATCTACAATTGGATTGTCACTTGAATGCTTCGTGTTCCCAACGTCTTCACAGAAGTACTGTATAATGTTCAAAGGGAATACATTATGAATGGCTGTATGGTGCACGATCAGTTTTGAATTTTTTAGATATTCATACCATCATTACAGTTGTAAACTCGATGACTGAATCAACACGTACACATTATCAACACGTGTACATTAGCATTGCAGCTGATAACATTTTTATTACAAACGGGATCAACTAAAAATCGGGAATGATTGAATGATTAGGGCTTCTGTTCGTACTTTTCTCCAAATATTGTGGTTGATGATTTCCTGATAGCCTGGTAATCGATTTATTAGAGGAATTACCATAGTACACATCTTCAAGCTCCAAGAAAATGGGGTAAGCTCGTAGCAAGGATTGGATTGCAAGTTAAAAAAATATTGAAAGCTCATTTTCAATAAATTGGATGTTTTTTAAGCTCTTTTGGAAAGAAGTTTGTTTTGTAGGCAGCCAAGAACCAGAAAGCCAATTTTCAATTTATATCAATTCCACAAAGTTTAACCATAAATATATTTTGATTCTGACTTGCCTTGATAACTAAGAAATGAAATGAAAAGTATTCTCATGGTCACCTTGTTAACAAATTGATGTCTTTATAAATTACATTTAGTAATGGATTTATAATAATAATAGGTTAGATGTGCTTGAGACCGGAGATTGACCATTTTTAGCGCACTATCACCAGATGGGGGGCTGATCAAATCACTTGGCGTCCATCAGTCAGTCTGTCCATCCAATCCTTGTCATCGCGATTTCTCTGGAACTACTGCATGGATCTTTTTCAGATTCGGTACACAGGTTCCCCTTGGGATCTAGTTGTGCAAGATACCTTTTCTGGTCCAATTCGAAAATCCAATATGGCCACCAGGCGACCATTTTGGATTTTCCTATGTAACTTTATCACGATTTCTCAGGAACTACTGCATGGTTCTTCCTCAAATTTGATACACAGGTTTCCCTTGGTTTTGTTGCGCAAGATACCTTTTCTGGTCCGATTTGAAAATCCAATATGGCCACCAGGTGGCCATCTTGGATTTCCCCATGAAACTTTGTTTTCGCAATTGTTCAGGTACTATTTCATGGATGTTTCTCAAATCCCAGGTAAGAAAGCATACTAAAATGGGGTAAGAAACTGCTACAACAGTCTGTTACTTATTCAGTACTAAACGGGTGAGATTTCACTTCCTGGATTTATCGCATACCCATTTCTCCCTCGGACACTGAAGAGCGGTATGCAGGGGAGAAGAGCAGGAACTATCGAACACAAACCAGTTCTTCTAGGTAAAACAAGTGCATGTGCGAAGCATATGCGAAGAATTAATAGATTTTAAACACAGTCTCTTGTAGAGTGATTCGGTGGCCGTCAGTGGGCTGGAGAGGTTCGGCTGTCGGCATGAGGATTGTGTGTTCGCGCCCACTCAGCACAGACTATAGTAGCAGGGTGTTACCTGGAAATGGAGTGCTATCATATCTCTCAAATCTGGTACACAGGTTCCCCTTGGGGTCTAGTAACATGGCCACCAGGCAGCCATCCTTGATCCCCCCCATGAAACTTTATCACGATTTCTCAGGAAAAAATCGTGAAATTGTTAAATATAATAATTGCCCATTGAGAAACTTGAGGGAAGACGGTTTGTCATGTACCAAGATTTAGGTAACGGTCAATAGTCAAGATCACTCTGACTCTAGAATCAAGGAATCTTTGAAAATAACTTTTTTTTGTGTCAGTAGATATATTAGATGGACATGATGTGTCAAGTACCAAAATGTAGGTCAAGGCGTCAAGGCCTGGCCCCCAAAATTATGAAATTCATTAAAATCATGCTTTTTTGTGTCTATTGTAACATTGAGGGGGGACAATGTGTGTTATGTACAAAAATTTAGGACAAAGTCACTGTGACCCAAAAATCAGGAAATCATTAAAAATAAGTAGATACATTAGAGGACATGTGTTAGACACCAAAATGTGGGTCAAAGGTCAATGTCACTGTGACCCAAAATCAAGAAATCATTAAAAGTCACATTCTCATATGCCTGTTGTAATGCGATGTTGCGTTCTGTCCATTCATCCATTAACATTTGTTGTCCATGTGATATCTCTAGTTTCAAGGTATGATTAGTACCAAACTTTGAGTATACCTTTACTCGCATGAACAAGAGTAGCCATACATTTGAGATCAATTTGTCAAAGGTCAAGGTCACAGTCCCAACACAGTCAACTGAATCAAGTTTAGCTGACTAAATGTGTTAGGTTGGAATATTCTGGAGTTCTCTATCCTACATGTATATGGCAATGCATTTGTCCTGTGGAGTTCTCTCCCATGTTTGAAACGCTACATTTAAACTAGTTTACTGATTCAATGGGGAGAGGGATCCTTCATAGCTGTTTATTAACTCAAGAACAAAGGTATATTTCATCACTTTCTTCTTCATTAAAAATTCACTCGTCTGAAAGGAATCCATATGCAGGAAAACTACTATTTTCTTGTGTTTGACTATTGTCGATTTCAGTGTGGGATATGTGAGCTCAGCTCTTGCTTCAAGGTCAACTAGTTATCAAGAGTTAGTTCATTTTAGTTTATCATTCAACATGAAATGTGATCTATGTTACATTCTCATAAGCACAAAATTGCGGACCTTTCTCTGTATTGCTAGCTACCAATTGGAATCCAGGCTATCAAACAACTTTGAAATTTGGACCAATGTAATTTCAGATATATGGGCATATATTGAAGCCCCTTGGGCTCTTGTTTTTTTTGATTGGCCTTAAAATCCACAGCTGAGCTGGTGCATGCCAGTGTCTAGTATGTCACCTTTGCTTACTGTCCACCGGGTAAGTGGGATGTGTGTCAGTGCGCAGTATGTATGGTGCCACTTGCTATATATGCAAAGGGACCATATGTCTCTTTGGTAAACTCTAAATAACCAGGTCTTTTATTTGACAAAGCTGATCAGGCCTGTGTATGTCATGTGGTCAATGTGCTAGCCCCAGACTCCTTACTCCTAATAAGGAACCCCAGACTCCTTAACCAGGAGATATATCAATACCTCAAATTATCTTCTGATTCTGAGCACATAATTGTGCAGTTCATATCATCCTACATATATGTATGTACCAAACTTGTGATGATGTTCTATTCTTTTCATATATTGCAGACATTGAAAGGAAGGGCTATTACAAAATTGGTGTGCTGATTGCTGTCATCATTGCACATGGTGGATCACCACCAAACTTCTTTTCGAAGGAATTATTAGACTTGATTCTTCAGAAAGAAATAACACCTTCCCTGGATCATGTTTTTGACCAGGATATCAAGGATCAGTTGAAGAAGGTATGTTTAGTAAAAGAGGGATTATTTCCAAAATGAAAGCGGTTGGAGTGCTGGTGGCATTATTTAATCCAATCTTGCAACTATTTGTTGCACAAACCCTCGCATGCTAATAATAACTCATGCCATCCTTCCTCCTCTAAAGATCCATTTGCAGACTGAATTTTCCTGCCTTGTCTGAATCACAGCCTAGATCAGGACTACGTACTATAAACATCATCCAGCTGATCATTAAGAGGATCCTAAGACCAATCCGGCCTGCTATCTAATTCTTTCCCATACCTGATAATATATATTTTAACAGCTTGATTCAGCACATGCCTTAGTGATGCAGGCACTAATTTCTGGGACATTTCTTTTCTAATACACTGGTTCTTCAAAACTTGTACAATTCCAGATCCAGGATGCTTCTACATTGGAAGATTTGCGAGAGGCAATGATAGAAGCAAGCACCCTGCTTACCTCGACTGGCTCATTCAGAGTGGTCAGGACTGTGGAAGATGGACCTGGAGTTGTCAGTGGTGCCCTCAGTTTCTATTTGAGAGATAGACTGAGAACGCCGATAGAACAGTATGTTTATGTCATCACAGGCCATAGGGCATGAGTCTCTGAGGTGGGAGTGGTAGAATGGGATGGTTATGGTCTCTATATATAAGAGAATGACTCATTCAGTGTATATTAATCAACTTCATTAAAGAAGCTGAGTATTCTTGGGGGGGACTGATGAGAGTGCATAGTGAAAACTTTGAATGGCATTTTCTACCTCTTAATCCTCAGACACTCCTGTCCCAGGTGTTATCAATGTGGTTCAGTGCAGGCTCGTGCAATCGCCTAGACTTTCCAGACTTGATGTACTTCTAAATTGAGGGATACAAGCTATTCCAACAACCCTTATTCACTGACACGAATCGCTGGATATGTCACTTGTAGAATCTCCATCAATCATTGATCCTGTAATTAACAACATAGTGCCCAACTACTTCCATATACCCATGCAGTATTGGACTACAGAGGAGTGGCGAGTTTCGGAGTGAAAAAAACAATATCTGAAATGGTATGTGGCTTAATTGTGCAGAACTAGGTGTTGAATGAGAGGCCCTCATTTTCAATAGCCATTTCCCTCTTTTTTTTTATCAAGCTGCAAACGGATAATTGTGGCCCCTGTTTAACTAAATTGGGGGGTGGGGGGGGGTCATATGGGAACTAATTTATATCTTTTCATTCCAATTTGGCCAGAAGGAATAACAAGACTCTTGCATGGAACAAAGTTTATAAAATGTAGATGTGCCTTTTGTATATTTTAGGGCAATTGGTCGAAAGTCCCAGTAGCCAACCTCAATTTATGTGAAACCATCCGTCCTTTCACCCAACCTAAGCTTGGTAATATTAGGAAACTTGTAATTATGACCCTATCTAACTAAAGTGGTGGCGGGGAACTATGGTTGACTAATTTATCCATATTCATGTCTTCACTCTTCGTGTCTGCAATGTTGGTATAATTCTGCCCCCCCCCCCCCCCACCCACAGTGGATTGCAACTCGCAACTCCAAGAGAGGTCAATATATCAGGCAGTGGAGCCCATGTATTGACATGTTGTGTTGTAAAATATAATAATAATTGGGACAAGAGAACTGCTCTTTTCCATATTATTGGCATTGAATTTTGTCTGGTTTTGATGGTGAATTCATATTAGTTGTACTGAAAGGAAGCCATCAGTTGAAGTTCACTTTTGTTATACTTTTTACTTTATCAAGATTGCGAGAAGGCCTCAAGACCATGGGCCTATTGCAATTGATGCTCCAGCGAGAAGAAGAGACAAAAGATCTCTTTCTTGCTAAAGAAATTCCAGAACTTTCCGCCATAATTCTGATGGACCTCTTCAAAAGTTCACCATCACCAAGGGGCTCCAGCAGACGATCCTCAGAATCGAGAACACTAGGTTTTTGGAGAGATTGGCTGTTGGATGTGGAAGGTAATTGTTGACCCCTTTGTTATTGGTACGAGGCTCTCATTCGCAAATTTTCCAGTAACGAGTCGGTCAGTCAGTCCATCCGAATACTTCAATGCATTTTGCTGAGAAGCAACAGGAACTTGATAATGTGATGTCTAAAGTCTGTCTATTTTAATTAGTCGTCTACTTTGGAGCTTATCAATAATCAGCAGTTAACTCTGCATAAATTTTCTTTTTTGGCATTGTGTAGAACAAACAGAAATCTACAAATTCAGGTTCAGTTTGTTCTACACGCTGCAAAAAAGAAAATTGTTGCAGGGTTAACTACTGATTTTTGGCAAGCTCCAAAGTAGACGACTAATTAAAATAGACAGACTATAGTACTGTAATATCACTTGTCTTTATTGCACCATGTAAGTGTCCTGTCTGTGTCTTGTGCACTGTCCTCAGAGTTTTATAGGGTGGATGGAGGGTGTCTAGTTCCATGCTACTTCAAAGATTTCTTCTTTGAAGTAGCAGGAACACAACTGGACTGGGTGGTGCTTGGTTGGTTCGTGGTGATATAGCTGAAATATTGTTGAAAGCGACGTTAAATTCTATCCACTCACTGACTCTTTATTGCACCATGTAAGCGTCCGGTCTGTGTCTTGTGTGCTGTCCTCAGTGTTTTATGTCTGGTTCCATGCCGCTAGCCTAGGGGAGTGTTGTCAACAAATTCTGAGCTGACGTACTTTTGATGAAAACTACCATCCTCAATATGGCTGAATACACATTTGGGTCCCCTAGACCACAAGGTGGCTGACTATTCACCACACTTGGGTCCCTTACACCATCGTTAAAGGTCCATTTTCACAGTGCAATTTGTAGCATACAAGTCAGTTGCATCGTGTGAACACTCGTACGATTTTAGTCGCATGCTACAAGTCATATGAAATAGAACAGGTCCTATTTCATACGATTAGTTGCATGTTACAAATCGGGGGATTCCCCCATCGAGTTGTTACTACAAATCGCATTGTGAGAATGGGCCTTAAGATGGATGAATATCCACCACCTTTGGGGCTCCTCCTTAGGTGTCTGAATATCCACCACCTTTGGGTCCCCTATACCATGCATAAAATGGCTATAATAGCCTGAAATTGCACCATGTAAGTGTCCTGTCTGTGTCTTGTGTGCTGGCGTCAGTGCTTAATAGGGTGGATGGAAGGTGTCTGGTTCCATGCTGCTTCAAATATTTCTTCTTTGAAGTAGCAGGAACACAACTTGCTCAACCTTAACTAGAAGCTGGATGCCTTCGCATAAGAAACAAATTTTTCTCACTTATTTACCGTAAACTGGGGTGTATTCGGACAGATTTGAAGGTTTTTCTCATCCAAACATCTCATTTTTCTACAGAATGTAATCATATCTGGCACATATATTTAATGAGGTTCCAAGTACAAGCCCTTAAGATTTAGTCTGTATTAGATAAGTATTAATTGTTACTTGAAAAATCATACTAAACATGCTCATATCTCGAAAAATTCTCGAGTCTAATGAGACTTTACCCTGTCTATTCGCTGCTTCACAATCTGATGTTGAGTGCACAGAGCCAAATTCATTTGCTTCCAGTAGTGTCAACATCATGCTTGCAATGATGGATGAAATTCCTTGTCCAGTAATCTGATTCACAGAAAATATTTCGTTACATGTACAAGGATAAAATTAGTATAAAATAGTGCATTTAATTTGGATGACAATCTGCAGTTTTATTACCCCTCAGCCTATTAGGTTGCGGGGTCTTGTCGTTGGCATGTACGTCCGGTCGTCAACAATTGTTGTGATCAGTCTAGAAACCGAACCGTTGCTTGTAGAGACTTCAAATTTGGTATACAAAATTGTTGGGTGGTCAACCACAAGCCTATTGAATCTGGACCCGATTGGTTGGAAACTTTGGCGGCCATCTTTAATTTATGCGAAACCGTCGCAGCTTTCTCGTTGCCAAGCTTTCTTTCGAACGACTTACCCTAGGCACACCAAACTTGCCGTGCACATCCATATGCTCATGACCCAGAACCCTATCGAATCTGGACCCGATTGGGTTGAAACTTTGGCGGCTATCTTTAATTTATGCGAAACCATGAATCTTGTGTATCTCGGAAACCATTTTGCTGTTCAGTGTGAAACTTTGTGGAGAATATCAAAACATCAAGAAACTTTAAAGGAATGACCAGTTTTCCTGATGAAGCCTTGGCGGCAGTCTTTAATTATGTCTCCCCCAACTACGTTGGGGGGAGACATCTAGTGTTTGTGCTGTCTGTCTGTCTGTCCGTCTGTCTGTCTGGTTGGATGTCTGGATGTCTGGATGGATGTCTGTCCGTCCCCTTGCCTTGTCTGCAAGATATCTTGAGAACTACCTGATGGAATTTCACCAAACTTGGATGGAAGCTTCATTGGGATAGCCCCCTCATTTGATTAGGTTTTGGTGTATGTGCGTGCATTCATCCGTGTCCGGTGTCCGTCCGTCCGTTCATCTACTTATACATGTATATACAGGCCTTGTCTGCAAGATATCTTGAGAACTACCGGACGGAATTTCACCCCACTTGGATGGAAGCTTTAGTGGATTAGCCCCCTCATTTGATTAGATTTTGGTGTGTGTGCGTGCATTCATCCATGTCCGGTGTCTGTCCGTCCGTCCATCCATCTACTTGTACATGTATATACAGGGCTTGTCTGCAAGATATCTGGAGAACTACTGGATGGAATTTCACCAAACTTGGATGGAAGCTTCATTGGGATAGCCCCCTCATTTGATTAGGTTTTGGTGTATGTGGGTTCATTCATCCGTGTCCGGTGTCCGTCCGTCCGTCCATCTACTTGTACATGTATATACAGGCCTTGTCTGCAAGATATCTTGAGAACTACTGAACGGAATTTCACCACACTTGGATGGAAGCTTCAGTGGGATAGCCCCCCTCATTTGATTATGTTTTGGTGTGTGTGCGTGCATTCTCCATGTCCGGTGTCTGTCCGTCCGTCCATCTACTTGTACATGTTTATACAGGGCTTGTCTGCAAGATATTCTGGAGAACTACTGGACAGAATTTCACCACACTTGGATGGAAGCTTCATTGGGATAGCCCCCTCATTTGATTAGGTTTTGGTGTATGTGCGTGCATTCATCCGTGTCCGGTGTCCGTCTGTCCATCCATCTAATTGTACATGTATGTACAGGCCTTGTCTGCAAGATATCTTGAGAACTACTTGATGGAATCTCACTCCCCTTGGATAGAAGCTATAGTGGGATAGCCCCCTCATTTGATTAGGTTTTGGTGTGTGTGCGTGCATTCATCCATGTCCAGTGTCCGTCCGTCTGTCTACTTGTACATGTATATACAGGGCTTGTCTGCAAGATATCTGGAGAACTACTGAACAGAATTTCACCAAACTTCGATGGAAGCTTCATTAGGATAGCCCCCTCATTTGACTAGGTTTTGGTGTGTGTGCCTGCATTCGTCCGGTGTCCGTCCATCTGCTTGTACATGTATATACAGGCTTTGTCTGCAAGATACCTTGAGAACTATTGGATGGAATTTCACCAAACTTGGATGGAAGCTTCATTGGGATAGCCCCCGCATTTGATCAGGTTTTAGTGTATGTGTGCATGCATTCATCTGTGTCCGATGTCCATCCAACCGTTCATCTACTTGTACATGTATATACAATGAAAATCGCTTCTTTGTAATTAATATTTTTAGATACGCAGCTTTGTTTAAGATACTTATTGCTACATTCATTTTATAGCACTTTCCCTTAAATTATGTGCCCATTCAAGGCAAGGTGGGAGGTTGGGGGAGACGTATGTTTTTGCCCAAAAAAACAACCAGCATAGGCTTCATGCCGGAGCGGCAACTCAAGGGTCAAAGCGGAACCTCTAGTTTAATATGCAGAATCTTTAATGATGTATGTCTTTGATACCATTGAAGTGTTCTATACGAAACTTGGTATACAGCATCGATGTATCAAGAGACTTGACTTGCACTGAATAACCACATCAATTCTTCTGAGAGGCGGGAATGATGACGGCCATTTTTAATTCATGCAAAATCATTAATGATCTCTATCTCTGATACCATTTAAGTGCTCGATATAAAATGTGGTAAACATCATCGATGCAGCAAGAGACTTATGATGAATGACAGAACTGGTTTCTCTGATTGGGTGGAAATCTTGGTGGCCATCTTTAATTTATGCAAAATCTGTAATGATATATATCTCGGATACCATTTAAGTGTTCTATATGAAACTTGGTATACAGCATCGATGTATCAAGACACTCGCAATGAAGATCAGTTCCTCTGAATGACCGGAAGGATAGGCGGCCATCTTTAATTTATGCAAAATCATTAATGAATTCTCTCTGATACTGTTCAAGTGCTCGATGTAAAATTTGATACACATCATCAGTGCATCAAGAGCCTTTCAATGAATGACAGAACTGGTTTCTCTGATTGGGCGGAAATATTGGCGACCATTTTAATTTATGCAAAATCATTAATTTACATCTGATACCATTTTAGTGCTTCATATGGAACTACAAATCATCGATACATAAAGAAACTTACAATTAATGACAACCAATTTCTCTGATTAGGTGGAAAACTTCATTGCCATCTTTAATTTATGCAAAATCTATACCTCTCGTACTGTTCAAGTGTTTGAAGTATACATCATCAGTATACCAGTTTGTTGCCTAAGTCTTAAACCTGCTTTAATTAATGCCATTAATCCCTTATTAATTGCACAATCAAACGTAGAAAACGGAAGTTTAAAAGAAAAAGTTAACTCCCCTAGGAGAGAGTTGTCCGCCCCTAGGAGAGCTCTCCACTCAAATCCAGCGTGGTCACTATATAGGCGACTGTAGCCTCATTTCTCATCCTCTTTCTCTTGTTTGCTCGAGCAGTGCACATCTAGGGAAGTATTCAGAGGCAATTTTACAACATTGGTTGTTGTTGTCTCGCTGGTGTAATATCCTTTATCAAGTCTTGTTTTTGTTATTCATTCGGAACTGACTTACTGTATTATTATGTCTGAAGTTCCGACTGGTATTCCTTGTCGTACGTGCGGGGAAAATTTATCCCCTTTAGACGCTCATACGGCTTGTTTGTCTTGTAAACATTTATGTTACCTGGCGTCCACGTGCGCGGAATGGGTATTATGGAATCCGGCGGCCTGGAAGAATTATGCCCAGACCCGTCGGGTTTTTCTGTTACATGCTTGTGATGTCCCGTCTTTGTCAGAGATCGACAGACGGGTCTTAGAAATTTTCTTTGGTCAATGATATGAAGTGTATTGAAGTTCTTGACCGAGCTGGTCAAGACCCAGAGGCTCCCGTGTTAGTTTCTATACCACCAAGCGGTACCGTCCTACACGATGATAATTCCAGGTTGCTAGACAGTTTGACCCGGTTCGGAGTTTCATTGTCTAGGGTCGATCCAAATCCAGTTCCTTTGTTACGCTTAACAAAGGCCAGGTCGGTCAAGCCTGGCCAGTCTATTGTTCCCGTCGAACAAAAGGAACCTTCACCCCAGGTTATTTCTCCTTTACCTATCGGTTCACCACATGTATCTTCTTGAAGGAAGAAAACAAATAAACGGTTAAATCCACATAGTTTATTTAATTCCGTTCCCGATCTATTTGTTGGGGCGAATGTTGGACTTCTTTGAGTCGGACGTATTTGGTATTTTCCGACGTACGTCGCTAAATATTGGTTTTTGGCGGAGATTTTAAATTCTCTTGAAATGATCGTCTGACGATGTTATTCTAGAAGTCATTATGAAATTCTCATGTGTAACTAATGACACAGTTTCCCCGGGAAATACGTCGCAAACTTTGTGTTGCGACCCGGTGTGTTTATTGTGGGCTTTTATTGGCTCCCAACATTCCGCGGTCGGTATGTGAGCCTATTGTGTTGTACTCTGAACGAACAGGTTTTTGTTTCGTCATGATTTTATCCATTAAATTGTTGTATAAATCCTTACCAAGAGTGTGAGTACGACCCTGGTTTGACGCGGGAGGTTCATTTTCCCCTTCCGGGGAAATACGATTCTTTATAAGCCGTCCGTCATTGTTCCATGTGGTTATTGTTGTTTCGGACTTTGGTAGTTCGTTACTTTCATGCATTCAATTCTTTGGTCCTGCCAAGAAGGTAATCTCTTGTTATATCAACTATTATTGTGTAATTTTGATATCCTGTCTTCAAGAGAGAACTTATGGGGTTTTATTCTACTTCTCATGTTTATGTGTTTGTTGTTTTTGGGTACGTAACCACAACTCAACTCTTTATAAACGATGCTATAATATTAACGTAATCGATATTACGGGACTTCAATGCTACGACTGTTTGTTGTATTTTATTGAGCATCTTTGCTGATCTCTTTGTGATTAGGGTGCGATCTACAAAGGGATCTCGTGTTGGTTATCGTGAGTATATATTCCGATTACCCACTGTTTATTATGAAACTGTATTATGCCTTGGTATACAAATTTGTTTTATACATGTGATTTGTTTGTTTCTCACCAAACTGCGTATAATTCAGATGGAGTTATGCACTAATTTTAATTTCTTCACTATGAGAAAATTTTGAAATTACTAGCGTGGTGGGATTGTTTGTTGACCGGCCAAGGATACAAGCCTATTGACACGTAAGTCGTGAAGTCTTCTATGCTTTCTTTCTACCAAGTATCTGGGACGAGTATATTCGTCCCAGCATATGTATTACCGGTACAGTTTACTAGAGCATCAAACTGCTTTTTAGTATTGTTCTTGCTGTTGTTCCTCTTCTCGACAATTTGTTCGTGTTAGGTCATTTCAATTTGTAAATTTTGAATAACCTCACTTCCTGCCGGCGAGAGACTTTAAATGTTTTTCCTCTCTTTGTTCTCAGCGCCGTCTTCTGCACTCATGGAAGACGATTGTGGACTGAGAGTGGTGTGACTTGGCGATCACTAGGCCCGGACCAGTTCGGCTTCACCCGGTCTTAGGAACAGCCAAGATAAATAAGCCTTACCAAGTAGACCAACAATTCATTTCGCTGAGGTCCTCTCTTGGTATAGACGGCTTCCCGAGTAGACCATTAATCTATACGCTGAGGTACTCTCTCGGGGGGAAACTAAAAATTTCCACACCACAAGCACAGCTACATGGCTGTGAACAATCTAAGATAAGTACATCAGTATCTTATTCACTTGTTTAACCTTTTTATGTGGATGACCAAGGTTTCATTTGTTGATTATAGATTGTTTCAAAAAAGTTGATTTCCTGGAAAAACTTCCTTGATCTGGATGTCGGTTGTGTCACTATTTGGTTATTAATAGTAACATTGTTGTAAATGTTTAATATCCTCTCCATATGAAACTCCGGACGGAATTTCTTATACAGGAGACAGATTACATCGGGAGAGGTCATAGTGTAACCATGTGCGCTGACACGTTACTCATGTTCACTGACACAAAGATCCATTAATCTCATTTATCTCATTGAGTTACATTTGGTGATTAACGCTACAGACATTTAATATGTTCATCTCTTTTAAGAGAAGGAAATTTATTACAATCGACTACGGGGTTACTGTTTGCAACGCCGTTTCTGTTACGTCGTGTACTTTTATAAGTTTGTATTCTGCTCCGTTATGAGCATGTATATTCATTAAGTATTGTGAACGGGAAATCTCTACGTTGTTTATCATACACAACATTTTTCACGCTTTTTTCACATTACGCTTTACACCGTTATGTGTCTCTCCTACACCGGTGCGTCGTCCTATTTCATCGGTTAGACGTTTCCAGTACGCCATAACGCCGTTGTTACGTCATTTCTTCATCTGCTAGATACATATTTTAGGTCCATTCATCGGCACTTCCTTTGATTCTCCATCGTCGGTCGTCGGCGGAGGGGAAGTCCGTTCGTTTGGCGTCAATCTTCCACTGGTATCAATTCCCCTCGGGTTTTTCACATTGTGATTTACTTAGCTTCGTCGTTACTCTACGAAGAGAATTCTGTTCAGACCTTGTTGTTTCCAGTCTGGAGTTCAGAATATCAAAATTTGTATTCAAATCAACAGTATTTGGTCTAATTCTGTTATATGGTATAGGTCTTTGGATTATGGACGTGGATTTCCTCTGAGGACGACGGCGGGATTGTGAGTGGCTGACTAGTCATCTTTAATTGAATTCAGCAGTGTTGTATTAACACAGATTCATGTTGATTTTACACACAAACGTTGTGTTGAGATCCATTTTCCTTAGGATTGTGCTTAAGCGACACAACGTTTTTTGTGGTGTACTTGGGAGACAGTTTTTTCGACTTTCTCCTTTAAGTACCTTATTTCGGTATAGACCGTTACACCAATGATTAGACTTTGACATTGTGGTTCTGTCATTCATCCTTAGGGTTGTTGGTTATATGTGGGACCTTACTCACGGAGTTCGTTGTTCGGGTTCGGTCTCTACAGCGGATTACTTGTCCTGATGCCTAGGTCGTGATACCATTCCCGACTCTATTTCCGCGTAATTGTCTTCCTCCTTCAACTTCACCGGGATAGGAAGTCTCAGTTGAGCACCAGGGGAGGCTATCGTCTGCTCTGGCTTGGGGTTACGTTTTACTTACCAACATTAGCCTTATTGATAATGTCTCTGAGCTTATTCGCGCCGTAGCATTACAGTCGCGTTGTACTCGCCAACTGTTACCGGTATGGGATATCGGGTGGCGGCGTTTCTTTGGCGTCCAGAGTGTCTGAACTTCATGTTCTTGAAAGATCTTCTATTTCCTGGAGGACGATCTTCGGTTATGTCCTGTTCAAACCATCCGCCACTATCTTACTCGTTCCGGTTCCGTTCACGGTTCTCGATTACGGTTATCATGTCCCTTCCCCTGTCAGCAAGGCTTCATATTTAATAAGCCGTGTAGTTGTTTAAGACCATAAATTAGTCTTTCCAATGGGCAGAAGGTAGATATTCCATTGACGCCCCCACTTTTGTTTGCTTCTTCTATGTGGCCATCACTACACATGGCCTTTATGGAAGAACTTATCCCTCCATGACATTGTCCATTCTTGTGTCTGGACAGTAAACTCCACGTTCACAAATTTTATATCTGTATGATATGTCAGTGCAGTCAGATAGTGTGGCCACGCTTGGGCTACTAAAGGCTGCCCAGCACGTGGTTAGTTTCTTTCAAGAAAAGAGGAGGGGGCGAAATTTGTCACCATTGCAGCAAGGCGGCCATCTTGCTTTTCATCATGATCGTCTTGAAGGAAGGAATAAGTCTGATAGGCGACCATGGACTCTCTAATCATCAATCTAAAATGTCTGACGCTTTGAGTGTTTTAGCTTTTCCTTAAACTACGGTTTTACTTGTGTCTTTCAGCTTGAACTGACTACCTTCTGGATGATCTCAGCTGTGTTTCCTACGCTCAACTCACAAGACAAGTTGGTCGTAAGTCGTTGGTGGACTGAGTATGACGTCGCTTGGCGCCCTCTAAGACCAAGAAGACTTAACAACCCGAGTGGGAGAGGATTCTGATTTCGTGGTAGAGTTTGACATATCGCACCACGAGCACAGCTACATGGATGGAGGCACTCAAGAATAAGTATATTTGTATCATATTCATGATTGGCCCTTTTCGATTCCTAACCAGGGTTTTTCTTGTTGCTTGTCTCAAGTTATTCCCTTATCTGTGTCATCCCAGCTACTTGGGTAGACACTCAGAAGATAGGTGAGATTAGTATCTTCCATTACTACTCCATGGTTACCCTCTGCGTTACCGGCCAGGTTTCTTTTGTTGAGATTTATGAAAGAGCCTGCCCCTCCTTGACATTGTCCAGTCTTGGGTCTGGACGGCGAACTCCACGTTCTCCTTTTTCTATCTGAGAGATGTCAGTCCAGTCAGATAGGATGACCACGCTTGGGCCGTTCATGGCTGCCCAGCACGTGGTCAACTAAATTCCAAAAAAGGGGGGGGGGGCGGCAGTATGAATCATCACAGCAAATCTGCATTAATTGCTGTATCATCTCATCACATTCATATTATTGGTCCACAATTGATTGATCTCATATTGAAGGAAGAAATAAGTCAGATGGACGACCTTGGATCCTCTATAGAGATGTCAGACACTGTTTCATCACCCTAAGATGTATGTATCCATGGTGAGTGTGATCTTTACCTTAACTGCGGTTTTTGATTGTGTCCTTCAGGTTGAATCTGACGTCCTTCTCAATGATCTCAGCGCCGTCTTCTGCACTCAACTCCCTAAAATGCTGGTTGGATGGAAGACGATTGTGGACTGAGAGTGGTGTGACTTGGCGATGACTAGGCCCGGACCAGTTCGACTTCACCCGGTCTTAGGAACAGCCAAGATAAATAAGCCTTACCAAGTAGACCAACATTCCATTTCGCTGAGGTCCTCTCTTGGTATAAACGGCTTCCCCGAGTAGACCAATAACCTGTTCGCTTGTGTACTACTCGGGGGGGAAACTAATAATTTCCACACCACAAACACAGCTACATGGCTGTGAACAATCAAAGATAAGTACATCAGTATCTTATTCACATGTTTAACCTTTTTATGTTGATAACCAAGGTTTCATTTGTTGATTATGGATTGTTCATGCTATGCCCATGTTTTTCTGTCTCATTCCAGCGGTCACTTAGCCTACTTTGATATACTACAAGACCGAGGTTCCCACCTCCGTATGTTGGTACTATGGCATTAATTAAAGCAGGTTTAAGACTTAGGCAACAAACATCAAACATTTATAAACAATGTTTCTGTTTGTAACTAAGTCAAACCTGCTTTAATTTAATGTGCCCACCCTTCCGTCCCCTCGTACCGCGGCCTTGTTTCACTACTGGTCTCGGTTTGAGAAAGAGGATGAGAAATGAGGCTACAGTCGCCTATATAGTGACCACGCTGGATTTGAGTGGAGAGCTCTCCTAGGGGCGGACAACTCTCTCCTAGGGAGTTAACTTTTTCTTTTAAACTTCCGTTTTCTACGTTTGATTGTGCAATTAATAAGGGATTAATGGCATTAATTAAAGCAGGTTTGACTTAGTTACAAACAGAAACATTGTTTATAAATGTTTGATTTTTCTCTGATTGGCTGGAAACCATGGCAGCTATTTTCAATTTATGTAAAATCATCGATGATCTATATATATTCCTTGATACTGTTCAAGTGTTCAGTTTGCTGGTATGCGTCATAGATACATCAAGAGACAAGTAATGACTGCCGGTGTCTGATTGAACGGAAAACTTTTCGGCCATTTCTGATTACAAGTTTTTTGATAATCTGTATACATGGTATATTTGTCACTTGACTGCTTGATGTTCCTGATATTTTCAAAGTAGCACATGTATGGTTCAAATTGAATAGATTGTGAATGGCTGGCACCCAGAGCCGAGGGGTTTTAGATGCGCAGCTTCATATTTCTATCAAAAAATCTATATTACTTGACTCCCACTGAAATCAGAAGAATTGTATTATTGTTCAGATTATTATTAGGGTTCAAAGCAAGAACCTTTTGTTCAGAATAGTTTTGTTCTTCTGCCATATTTTTTGCACGTAATATGTCAAACTATTTACTCTAGTTCCCCAACACCCCACACTGAATTTATCACATTTTAATCTTTTGCAAGCCACTGCAGCATCTTCTGCATCCATCCAAATCTTTCAGGCTTTTACATATGCATTTTCCATTCATTGTGTGCCAATATACACTGACTAAAACTGCCTGGCTGAGGGGTTGTTGCAAATTTTAGGTGCTGCCTCATGTTTCTCAGAAATCGATGAGAATGCTTCTCCAGTCATCTAGGACCCTAGGGCTTCCAGGGGCCTATGTGGCCCATGGACCCTGGCCTAAAGTGCTAGTTAGGATAGTACATGTATTTTTCAAGATTTTTTTTTACAAAGATTCACTACAATATCTGAATATTAAACTTGGCAAACTAAGGGCTGTTCCATTTAAAAAGATGTACCCCCCACGGAAGGGAAACTTTATACACCCCAACAACCAACTTGCCTCCACCAAGCACAGCAAATAAATGTCCAGTACAACCTGGGAGAGAAACATTTTTTTTTTTTCATCAAAGCAGCTCACCCACCCACATTTTTTATTTGGAAGGGAAAAAAAATTTCTAAGGAACGATATCGGCCGGAAAACTGATTTCAGAGAAAATGGCAAATGCTTGGCTGTACACCATCGAAGTGGCGCTCTGGAGCGTAAAAACTGTAGTTTCATTCGGTTTCTACAGCCACGAGTCATTTCTACTATTTCCTTGACAACTTGGCACATTCAAACGATACAAAAATTGTGCATAGGCATGATTTATTGTTTTTTTACGCTTCAAACAGTTGAAGCGATGAAACAGCCCCCATTTCCTTCTGAGCCGTTGCTAGGGAAGTGACCGACCGCGCATGCCCACAGCCATCCATTGACGTCACTCGGGACGCTCCGCTATCCACGGAAGTGATATGGTAATGAGCTTTCGCCATAAAAGGATGTTTCAATAAAAGTTCGACTATATTTGTCCTCCGCCACGAAGTGGTGGGAGGACTTGGAAATGCTAGCCTTCCGTCCGTCCCACATCTCGTGAACGCGATATCTTGAGAACAATTCGACCAATCGACTTCAAACTTGAGAAGGTGCTTCACATCAGTTAGAAGGCCATTGGTATTGATTCTCACTGAGGTACGTAATCCAAGATGGCCACCATCAACCATATTGGATTCTGTCCGTCCCACATCTTGTGAACGCGATATCTCAAGAACAATTTGACCGATTGACTTCAAACTTGAGAAGGTACTTCACATCAGTTAGACGGCCATTGGTATTGATTTTCACTGAGGTACGTAATCCAAGATGGCCGCCATCAACCATATTGGATTCTGTCTGTCCCACATCTTGTGAACGCGATATCTCAAGAACAATTTGACCGATTGACTTCAAACTTGAGAAGGTACTTCACATCAGTTAGACGGCCATTGGTATTGATTTTCACTGAAGTACGTAATCCAAGATGGCCGCCATCGACCATATTGGATTCTGTTCGTCCCACATCTTGTGAACGCGATATCTCAAGAACATTTCCACCAATCAACTTCAAGCTTGGGAATGTTCTTCACATCAGTCAGACGGCCATTGGTATTGATTTTCACTGAGGTACGTAATCCAAGATGGCTGCCATTGACCATATTGGATTCCATCCGTCCCAGGTCTTGTGAACACGACATCTCGAACAATTCAACTAATCGACTTCAAACTTGGGAAGGTTCTTCACATCAGTTAGACGGCCATTGTTATTTATTTTCACTGAGGTACGTAATCCAAGATGGCTGCCATTGACCATATTGGATTCTGTCCATCCCACATCTTGTGAACGCGATATCTTGACAACAGTTTGACCAATCCAATTCAAACTTGAGAATGTGCTTCGCATCAGTTAAACGGCCATTGGTTTTGATTTTCACCGAGATACGTAATCCAAGATGGCTGCCATGGACCATATTGGATTCACTCCGTTCCACATCTTGTTAACACGATATCTCAAAAACAAATCAACCAATCTACTTCAAACTAGGGAAGGTTTTTCACATCAGTTAGACGGCCATTGGTATTGGTTTTCACTGAGGTACATACTCCAAGATGGCTGCCATTGACCATATTGGATTCTGTCCATTCCACATCTTGTGAATGCGATATCTCCAGAACAGTTCGACCAATCGACTTCAAACTTGAGAATGTGCTTCACATCAATTAGACGGCCATTGGTATTGATTTTCACTGAGGTACAAATCCAAGATGGCTGCCATTGACGATATTGGATTCCATCCGTCTTGGATCTTGTGAATGTGATATCTCGACAACAATTTGACCAATCAACTTCGAACTCGAGACGGTGCTTCACATCAGTTAGACAGCGATTGGTATTGATTTTTATTGAGGTAGTATGTAATCGAAAATGGCTGCCATTGACCATCTTGGATTTCACTCACCCATATTGTACCCATCTGTGTTGTGAACGTGATATCTTGATCTATTCCACTCATCGATTTTTAAACCTCACCATCCACAAATCCACAGACAACTACAGACTTACATTCCAGTGTTACACTACCCATTACTGCTTCCCAAACCTCCTCTTGTCTCAACAATTCCAGATGAACGTCTCTTTCCACATACACATATCAACTTTTCAAGTTATATTTAAGGAGATATTGGAAGCGTATATGCTGTATGCTCTCAAACAGGCTACTTGGCGAAGGACCTGCTAGCTACTCAGCTTGTTTCTCTCGGGAATACACCGGATTGAGGTGAAGATTGCCGATCTAACCCAAATTCAAGCTTGTAACTTCAGCTTTCTAACGATATGCGGCAACAACAACAACTCCAACGATCTAGACCTGGAAATGGTTGTTGTCAACGACTAAAACTTGCCGTTTTCAGCGGTTTTAGGCGAATAATGACAGAGACCATTTAACAACACGAGTAATTAGGTATTAATTAAACTATTTTCAATGATTTTGTCCGCCAATAAATTTATTTATGTGAAAATAGGGCACATTATGGACATAAAAAATACAAAATCTCATTTTCAATTTTTTCTATTGTTCAGCCCCGATATGTCAATGCGCGTCTCCCCTTTAAAAGGAATCCCTTTCCAAATAATAAAGTGCATATTGGTAGAGGGCCCACCCATAGAAGCAATATTTTTACAGGCTTAAACAATCACCAAGAGAAGCAATTTATTACCTGCAGGGACCACCAAGAGATTTCTATACTGGACAACCCCACCCACCAATATATATATTTTTTTCCCCCTTCCATGGGGGGTACATATTTTCAAATGGAACAGCCCTCAGGTATGTGTTTTTCAAATTGTGTTACATTGGTGGTATATATACACTGGCTCTCTTTTTCTTCTAGATGGCAACTCTTCAGTAACTCTGGGAGATGTCCTGTCTTTTGCAACTGGGGCTGACAGATTACCGCCACTTGGATTCCACCAGGACCTTAAACTGGATTTCTTACACCCGATGGACTCTGCCAGTGGAGTCGTTAAGTTCCCAACAGCTAATACGTGTGGACTTGTTTTCAACTTGCCAGTTTTCCAACTCTATGAAGACTTTGTTGAGGGCATGGAAGATGGAATTCGCCATGCTCCAGTATTTGGCTATGCTTAGAGAACTAGCATTCTTCCATGATGATGATCATAGTCACATCCCGGAGGCCCTCAAAAGATGATAATGACCGAGTTACATTAAATATATAGTATAAAATACATAACAATATAGAGTTGACAATGAGTAAATGATATGGCAGGGACATTCCAGTAATTTGTATTTGGCCCATGATTATGTTCACAAGTCTTCACTTGAAAGTATTGTGGGATGGGGCATCCTTGAGATGTTTGTCAAGAGAATTCCACAACCTGGCTCCTGAATAACTTGTAAGCTCTATTTTGGATAATTTGTTCTTGGTCTAGACAGGTACAGTTTGTTGTTTTCGGCTGATCTGAGGTTTTGGTTTGTTAAATCATTCACATATCGAAAAAGACAGTTGAGATAAGGTGGGCATAGATTATGAATGATCTTGAAGATAAAGACAGCCTTTTGGTTAGGTAGTCTATCATGCACACTGGTCTTGAAGATGATCCAGATGGTCCAGTTGAGTTCTTGAAATAGTTCTTTGTTGAAGTGAGATAGCGAGCAGTCAGTATCATTCTTGCTGCTTTTTTTGCAATTATAAACCTGGTCCATTTGTGAAGCAGTTGCATCTCCTCAAATTTTAAGACAGTAATCTGTGCGCGGGAGAACATATGTGTTGTAGAATAGCAGCTTTGCTTCTTTCATAAGGAAGTGCCTATGTCTCTTTACGATGCTAAGTTTGGCGGAAATTTTATAACAAACGGGATCAATATGGTCATGCCAGCTAACATTTTGATCAACACCAAGGCCTAAAATATTGTCTGTCTTGATAATGGAGTTCATTTTGGTCAATTTTTACATGTAGATTTAAATTATTCTTTTGCGACTTTCATTTTGCTGTCATAACCATTAGGCCTACTGAAGATTTGGAGGTTTCCCTCAATCATGATCTAAGAGTGTTTCGTTGCAATGTATATCCGTCCGTTACTGCATTTTAGGCAAAGCCGCCTGAGACACAACCACCAAATTTTCAACACCTATTTATAGTGCGAAATCAGACACCTATCGAAAATGGCAGAACTGTGTTCGATATAGCTACTATATTTTGGAAACTTATTTATATTGCTGTATTCTACAAGCCAACAAAGGATTACTCACCTCGGCTTATGGAGTTATGCCCCTTTCGGATGTAATAATTTCCAATTTTGTTATCTGTAGCTGAATGTATAAGATATATCTGCAGATCCGTGTTCGGTACAGCTTATCTCGGTTCTTATTTTACAGAGTCCTAAAGTTGAGACATCAGAAGTGGCTCCCTTAAACCATATTTTACAGAGTTATGCCCCTTTACAGATATAGAATTTTTCTATTTCTGTTCTATATGCCTGAATGTAACCAACTACTGGTATATCTTGATCATCCCACATAGAACTGTATCTCTTTCCGAATTCACACTACACATGGATCTCAATCACTCGGGGAGAGCGAAGGGGTTTTGATTAGATCAATCTCATGTTTTTAAATTGTGCGAGCATTCAAGTGGTTTGATTAAATACAATTCAGCTAACGAGTTTGTGAAGGGCATATTGAGCTGAATTACCCTATTCCTCAGACAACTCTGACCAAATGTTTCATTAACATAACAGCATTTGTAAAGGGAGACTGATAGGTCTAGACATGCTACATATTGTCCTACAATACCCATCACTGCTTTTTTTCAATGACACGTGAACAAGGGCACATCTATCGCGAGTGTTATCATTTGTGGTTGTTGTTGATAATTTTTTTTACAAACAGGATCTAGTGAAAATCGAGGGTGATTGAATTATTATAACTTCCGATCTTATTTTTCTCCAAACCTCATGGGTGATCGAATACTAATAGGGTTAATAGAGGAATTACCGTGATAAACAAAAGAGGTCCAAGGATGAACCCCTGGGGAACACCAGCTTGAATGGGAAGAGGATCACACATGCGACTCTCAATATTCACAAATTGTTGTCTCTTGCTCAGGACTGTCTCCACTTCATAGTTTTTGCAGAAAGTTGATATATTTTGAGTTTTTCTTTACTGATATCATGGTTTACTGTGTCAAATGCCTTTTTGTCCCCCGCTACTTAGTAGGGGGGGACTTAGAAACACCGGTGTCCGTAATTCCGTAGATTTCTTGTCCGGACAATAACTCATGAACGATTCAACCGATCAACTTCAAACTTGGGCTGTGCCTTGACATTGGCCAGAGGACGGTTAGGATTGTTTTTCAGCAATGTGCGTAATCCAATATGGCCGCCGTCAGCCATTTTGGATTATAAGCAGTACGATCTTAGATTTTCTTGTGCAGACAATAACTCGTGAACGATTTAACCGATCAACTTCAAACTTGGGGTGTGCCTTGACATTGGTGAGAGCACGGTTGGGATTGTTTTTCAGCAATGTGCATAATCTAATATGGCCGCCATCAGCCATATTGGATTATAAGCAATTGGATCTTAGATTTTCTTGTCCGGACAATAACTCATGAACGATTTAACCGATCAACTTCAAACTTTGTGTGTGCCTTGACATTGGTGAGAGGACGGTTGTGATTGTTCTTCAGCAATGTGCATAATCTAATATGGCCGCCGTCAGCCATATTGGATTATAAGCAGTTGGATCTTGTCCGGACAACAACTTGAGAATGATTCAATCGATCTACTCCATATGTGGGGAGTGCCTTGACATTGTTGAGAGGAGGATTAGGATTGTTTTTGAAGGACGTGCTTGATCCAATATGGCCACCATCAGCCATACTGGATTTCATTGGATTTTAAGCAGTTTGATCTTGTCCGGACAATAACTGGAGTACGATTCAACTGATCTACTTCAAACTTGGGGAGTGCCTTGACATCGGTGAGAGGACGGTTTGGATTTTTTTTCAGCGATGTGCATAATCCAATATGGCCACCGTCAGCCATATTGGATTATAAGCAGTTGGATCTTAGATTTTCTTGTCTGGACAATAACTCGTGAACGATTTAATCGATCAACTTCAAATTTGGGGTGTGCCTTGACATTGATGAGAGGACGGTTGGGATTGTTTTCCAGCAATGTGCGTAATCTAATATGGCCGCCGTCAGCCATATTGCATTGTAAGCAGTTGAATCGTGTCTGGACAATAACTCGAGAACGATTCAACCGATGTACTTCATACCTGGGGAGTGCCTTGACATTGTTGAGAGGGGGATTAGGATTGTTTTTCAAGGACGTGCTCAATCCAATATGGCCACCATCGGCCATACTGGATTTCATTGGATTTTAAGCAGTTTTATCTTGTCCGGACAATAGCTGACGTGCGATTCAACTGATCTACTTCAAACTTGGGGAGTCCCTTGACCTTAGTGAGAGAACAGTCATGTATTATGTTTTATGGATGTGCATAATCCAATATGGGTGTCATCTGCTGTATTAGATTATGCTAAGCTCATCAGCGATATCTCCATTTTCGAATCATACTCTTATCGTTGATATGAGATATCATCGACCCCAAAAAATCGACCATAGAGGTCCATGGCCCCCGCAGCAGCAGCGCCAGTTATGGTGGATGTAATCCACCATAACTGGTGCTGCTAGCAGGGGACATGGACCTCTATGGTCGATTTTTAAAATCTAACTTTGCACAGCCAACAAAGTGGCCTTTATCGACTGAATCTAACCAGGTCTCAGCCATTTTCGTTAAGGCACTCTGACAGGAGTGCTTGGCTCAAAAACCAGATTGTGCATCACATAATAATTCAAAGGTTGAGAGATACTGATAGAGTTGGTCATGAGTTAATTCTTTTGGAAACTAGTAAAACTACTTTTACTTGTATTCAGGTTTGTCAAGTGTTTATGAACGGTCAAGTATTCACTTTCATTCTAAATTGGAGATAATCACTAGTTTTCTTTAGTCGGTTGGAGCAGAGTTGTCTTTGTCTGATTCGATTTCTTTGAGTACTCTCCATATATTGTCAGGCTTACTTTTGTTAGACTTCATCAGATTCTCGAAATGTTCTTTCTTTGCTCTGTGCAGCCGACTGTTAGCTGATTTAGAATTTTAGAAGAATTTTCAAAATCGTGTACAACATGAAATTTGTCTTTTAGTTTCCGAGCTTCTGATACATCATCATTATAGAGCCATTTTTAACCCTGCTTTTACAAAAAGGAGCATGGTTGTCAAGGGCTTTACTAAACAGATCAGAAAATACCTCCAATTCTTCATTCGGATTATTTGCCTTCTTTATTATAGACCGGTGTTTTTCAGCTGGTGTAGGTCTAATAGAAAAGTTTTGGCTTCAAAATTCTTCATATTTATGAATTTGACTGTCGTATGTTTCTGGGAGTTTTACTTTGTTTTGGATTTATTTTTATATAGAACAGACTGCATAGTGATCGCTCATTGATAATTTAGGAAATTAGATTTCTGAACTTTTTCAAGATTGGAGACATAAATATGGTCGATCAGTGTTTTTGATTTTTTGGTCACTCTGGTTGGCTCTTTGATTACTTGATGTAGTTGAAAAGTTTCTGGAGACTGAAGCCACTTCTTATTTTTCTCTGCAAGAAGATCAAAATTAAAATCTCCTAACAGGAGGATTTCTTTTGATTCAACATGAACAGTTACCATCACTTTTTCAAAATCATTTTTGTCCAGCTAGGTAGTTATTTTATGTACATTCAGACCTATAAACTCACCTTCCACTATATCACAGTTGATATATTGGGATTTTTTATGTGCCCATCATCTGTCGGGTGATTGATTCCATGTACTAGGTGGTATGTGCACAAATATAATTGATAAGCCAGAATATATGATATCAATTCTAGTTTGGTCATATAAATGTTGCACTGATCTGATGAGGTTGTATACAGTACTTCAGTCATATCCCACTTAAGGAGGTAGATTGAAGTGCCAAACAAATTAGGCTCTCTGATGATCCATTGTGATCAGTGTGTGTAGAGCATAATTTTCTAAATTATTTTTTTTGTGTAGTTTTGGTTGGGTTTTTGTTAGGGTATGTTTGTTTGGGTCATCGTCGCCGTGTGATAAATAAGGTTAGGTGCGACGTTAAACTTCAAACAACCAACCAACCATATCCCACTTTAGTCCTATATCAATCTATTTTCCATGATGCAGTTGATGTGTGATTTTTCATGTGCCAATCACTTGTCTAGGTAGTTTATTTTATGTTCTAGTGGGTATGTGACAAAAATCAGTCGGTGAGCCAGAATGTCATTTCTAGTCTCCTCATATAAATGTTGCATTGATCTGCTATGTGTGCTATTTGGTTATCTAAGGTTAGTCATATATCAATCTGTTTCCATGACAGCTGGTGTAAATGTGATTTTTTTGTGCCAATCATTTGTCCAGGTAGTTGATTTTATGTATTAGGAGGTATGTGAGCCAGAATATATCACTTCAAATTTGGTCATATAAATGTTGCCTTGATCTAATGGAGGTGGTATTTGTACACAGTTCTTAGTCCTATATCAATCTGTTTTCCATGACACGGTTGATGTGTGAATTGTGATTTTTTATGTATTAATCATTTGTCTAGGTAGTTTATTTTATATACAAGAAGGTTTGTATGTGCACAAAAATCAGTTGGTAAGCAAGAATATATCAGTTCTAGTCTGGTTATAAAAGGCTGTGTTGATCTGATGTGGGTGCTATTTGTACACAGTTCTTTAGTTCTATGGAAATTTGTTTTCCATGACGGGTTATGTTTGATTTTTCATGTCGATCATTTGTCCAGGTAGTTGATTTTATGTATTAGGAGGTATGTGAGCCAGAATATAGCCCTTTCCGGAAAGTTTCTGATCTCCCCTTGAATAACTGCCACTTTCCACGGTTAGAGGTATGAAAACTCGCTTGCGGACAGTAGTCGCCTGGGTTTCACCTTTTACCAAAGGCACCCACAATTATTTTGAAAAATATATAGTGATAAACTATTACCAGAGTATTTGTTTAATCATGTTTATATTTTCCAGATGAACTGATTGATCTTGCAGCCGTATACATTAATAAGACAATTTTCTAGACGAATAGAATATCTAGTTACTTAAACTAGTTCAGGGCCTTCCGTACTTACCGGAAGTTCTCTGAACTCACATGCCTCTAGTGGAGCAAGGGAGATCAAACCTTTTCCGAACTGGGCTATATCAGTTCTAATTCGGTCATATAAATGTTGCCTTGATCTAATGGGGGTGGTATTTGTACACAGTTCTTAGTCCTATATATCAATCTGTTTTCCATGACACAGTTGATGTGTAAATTGTGATTTTTTATATGCCAATCATTTGTCTACGTAATTGATTTTGTGCTATGAATTATATGCACAAACTTCCATTTGTAAGCCACAATATATCAATAACTGTTGCATTGGTCAAATGTTGGTTCTATTTGTACACAGTTTTTTAGTCATCGATTTGTTTTCGATGTCAAAGTTCATGTTATTGTGATTTTTATGTGCCAATCATTTGTCTAGGTAGTTTATTTTATGCACTATGAGTTATGTGCACAAACTTCCATTTGTAAGCCACAATATATCAATTCTAGTCTGGTTATATAACTGTTGCATTGCTCAAATGTTGGTTCTATTTGTATTTTTAAGAAAAAGGTCCTATATTTTGTCCTATATTTCCACTAGAGACCAGTTGAAGGCCTGCCATCTGTTTTCAATGATACAGTTGATGTGATTTTTCATGTGCCAATCATTTGTCTTTGTAGATGATTTCATGTTCAAGAAGGTTGATGACAAACCTCAGTTGGTAAGCCAGAATATATCCATTCATGTCTGCTCATATGAACATTGGATTGATCTAATGCGGGTAGTATTTACAGTTTTTCAGTCATCAATCTGTTTTCCATGTCACGGATCATGTTATTGTGATTTTTTATGTGCCAATCATTTGTCTAGGTAGTTTATTTTATGCATTATGAGTTTTGTGCACAAATTCCCATTTGTAAGCCACAATATATCAATTCTAGTCTGATTATATAACTGTTGCATTGGTCAAATATTGGTTCTATTTGTACACAGTTCTTTAGTCATCGATTTGTTTTCAATATCAAAGTTCATGTTATTGTGATTTTTATGTGCCAATCATTTGTCTAGGTAGTTTATCTTATGCACTATGAGTTATGTGCACAAACTTCCATTTGTAAGCCACAATATATCAATTCTAGTCTGGTTATATAACTGTTGCATTGGTGAAATGTTGGTTCTATTTGTACACAGTCATCTTTCAATGTGTTTTCCATGACATATTCCATGTAATTGTGATTTTTCATGTTGCAATCATTTGCCTGGGTAGTTGATTTATCTACCAGGAGGTATGTGCACCAACATATGTTGATAAGCCAGAATCTATCAACTCTGGTCTGGTTCTTTAGTCATATCTGTTTTCCATGACACAGTTAATGTAATTTTGATTTTTACTCCTTGGTCAGTTTGGCCTTGGGATATTATCGTTGTCATGTACGTCCGTCCGTTACCGCATTTTAGGCAAAACTGCTTGAGACACAACACCAAATTTTCAACACTTATTTATCTAGTGCTAAGTCAGACACCTATCGAAAGTGGCTATCCTGGGCCCATATTTTACAGAGTTATGCCCCTTTACAGATATATTACTTTCTATTTATGTCTTACATGTATATGCCTGAATGTAACCAGCTATATCTGCAGAACTGTGTTTGGTACGGCTACTATATTTTGGAAACTACATATTGTTGTATTCTACAAGCCAACAAAGGATTACTCTCCTCGGCTTATGAAGTTACGCCCTTTCGGAGGTAATAATGTCTGATTTTGTTATTTCTAGCTGAATGTACAAGTTAATTATATATGCAGATCTGTGTTCGGTACAGCTCATTCATCTCGGTTCTTATTTTACAGTAGTGCTAAGTCAGACGCCTATCGAAAGTGGTTCCCCTCATCTCATATTTTACAGAGTTATGTTCCTTTACAGATATATTAATTTCTATTTCTGTCCTATATGCCTGAATGTAACCAACTATATCTGCAGAAGTGTGTTCGGTATAGCTACTATATTTTGGAACATTTTTATATTGTATTCTACAAAAAAGGATTACTCGGGTCGGCTTATCGAGTTATCCCTTTTCGGAGGTAATAATCTCCGATTTTGTTATTTGTAGCTGAATGTACAAGTTATATCTGCAGATCCGGTCGGTACAGCTTATTCATCTTGGTTATTATTTTACGGAGTGCGAAGTCACACCTATCGAAAGTGACTGCTCTTGGCCCATATTTTATGCTCCTTTACAGATATATAATTTTTCTATTTCTGTCCTATATGCCTGGATGTAACCAACCACCGGTAGAACCATCTCTTCCCAATTCACACTACACATGAGTCTCAATACCCGGGAAAGCCGAGGAGTTTTGATTAGATCAATCTCATTTTTATGTGCCAATCATTTGTCTAGGTAGTTGATTTTATGTACTAGGAGACATGTGCACAACAATTGGTTGATATTAGCCACAATATATCAATTCTTGTCTGGCCACATAAATGTTGCCTTGAAAAGATGAGAGTATTATATGCACACATTCCTTTAGTCATATATCAACCTTTTTTCCATGACACAGTCGATGTAATGGTGATCGTGTGCCAATCATTTCTAGGTAGTTGATTTAATGTATTATTATGTATGTGCATCAACATCTGTTGGTAAGCCAGAATATATCAATTCTAGTCTGATCACATAAACATTGGTTGATGAGGTGCGAGTGATATTTGTACACATTCCTTCAGTCATACATCACTTTCCTATATCAATCTGTTTTCCATGACACAGTTCATGTAGTTGTGATTTTTCATGTGCCAATCATTTTTCTGGGAAGTTTATTTTATGTAGTAGGAGGTATGTGCCCAAACCTCAGTTGGTATTAGCCACTATGCAATTCTAGTCTGATGCCATAAACATTGCCTTGATCTGGTGTGAGTGGTATTTGTACACATTTCTTCAGTCATATATGATCACTTTAGTCATATATCAGTCAACAGTTGATGTAATTGCGATTATATCCTCCTCCCTCCACTAATTCGTCCGTCTATCCAAATATTCATGGAATGTTGCAAGCATTTCCCCCTGATCTGCAGAAAGAGCTCTGCATATCACAGACATGCTGTGTTTGAAAATGTAAGGTGACAGGGGATATAACCAGATAGAACTGTAATATACTAGGTGTACTGGCAGTAGGAGGTACGTGTATATAATATGATGCCATGAGAGGATGCATCCCAGCATAGCTCCAGTCCATCTAACCATGAGGATTTTACATTGTATCTCAATACTCATTTTTACCCCTCCACCAGTTTTGGTCATGGGGTATTGTCGTCTTATACGTCCATCTTATACGTCAGTATGTGAGCGAGATGGCCGGAAAACGGTTCCACTGAAGAATTCCAAATTTGGTATGCTTATTTACCTAGTCAAGGACCAGAAGCCTATTGAATTGGGACCTGATTGGGTAGAAACCTTGGTGGCCATATTTAATTTTATGCAAAATGGATAATGATCCATATATCAGAAACCATTCAACGGTTCAATACGAAAGTTGGTATACATGATCGATACATCAGGCAACTTTCAATGAATTACCAAACCCGCTTTTTTGATTTTTTGAGGTTCATTTCATAATAAATGTCTGTCCTAGCGGTCACAAGTTATTGTTTTTTTTTAATATATGTATGTGTGCAATTACACTAATGCACTAGAGATCCTTGTTGAGTGAAATGTGTGAGACTACAAGTATGGCTCTTCGCCATTATTTATTCCAGCAGCCTATTTTACATTTAGCCCCCTTTCAATGCCTAAGGCTCTAGTTTTCTGTGCCAATCGTTTTTCTAGTTATTTATTTTAGGCACTATGAGGTATGTGCACAAACCTCAGTTGGTAAGCCACAATATATCAATTTTGTCTGGTCCTAAAATGTTGTCGACCTGATATGGGTGCTTTTTGTACACAGTTCTTTAGTTCTATATCGATCTGTTTTCCGTGAAACAGTTGATGTGTGATTTTTCATGTGTCAATCATTTGTCTTTGAGATGATTTGATGTTGGCCTACTAGGAGGTATGTGACAAATTCAGTTGGTAAGCCAGAATATTTCAATTCTGCCTGTCACAAAATGTTGTCTACCTGATGTGGGTGCTTTTTGTACACAGTTCTTTAGTTCTATATCAACCTGTTTTCCATGACACAGTTGATGTAAGTGTGATTTTTTTTATGTGTCAATCCTTTTTCTAGGAAGTTTATTCATGTACTAGGAGGTATGTTCACAAACATCAGTTGGTGAGTCAGAATATATCAATTCCAGTCTGCTCATATAAATGTTGCATTGATCTATGCGGGTGCTATTTATACACAGTTCTTTAGTCCTATATCATTCTGTTTTCCCTGACACAGTTGATGTTTGTGTGATTTTTTATGTGCCAATCATTTGTCTAGAAAGTTTGTTTTATTACTAGGAGGTATGTGCACAAACATCAGTTGGTAAGCCAGAATATATAAATTCTAGTCCGCTCATATAACTGTTGATTCGATGTGATATGGTATTTGTACTCGGTTCTTTAGTCATATATCATTACCCATATGCTAAGTTCATTTAATCAGGAAAACTTACATAATCTTCAAACATGCGTCTAATTACCCTTGTTATCACTATTTAGTGTATTGTAAATATGTATATTTTCTTCACAAAACTTTGATTTGAATATCATAAATATCGTATTAATTGAATCAGTTGTCTTTGTTTGTTCTTTCATCGATTAAGCTCTAATAGTGAGGTGGCTTAGCAAAAAGATCGTGACACGCTGGACCAAAGCACCAAACTTGGCACATCCATCACCTGAGGCATACAAAGCAATATCAGAAGGGGTGCCCATCACTTTGGATCATGTGATGCCCTCTGGCCCCCAAAAGGGCATTTAACCCTATCTGGCCTGGGCTTTTTGGGACCTGTCGTGGACTGGACGCCATTCTCTTACTCCTTGAGTTACATGTAGGAGGCTGAAACTTACCACAAGATACCCCTGGGTCGAGCTCTACTATCGTCTGATGCAATATCACCACTACTAATACTGAACAATTTAAAGAATCAATCTGAAGGCCATGTTTAGAAGTGAGTGAGTGAGAGTAAGTGAAGGTGAGAGAGTAAGGTTGAATGAGGATGGGTGAATGAGTAGGTGAGTGAGTGAGAATAAGGGAATGAACAAGATCAGAACAAGAACTCAGATTCTTGAATAAATCTTTCTCTGTTTGAGCCTCATGTACTCAAGAAATGCACTAAGACCTTTTTCAATCCAAATGACCGATATATTTCTGACAGCAAAGCAAGGCCTGACGTCAAACCTTGCAATTTTGCGCTTGATGATTGTTTAGCACCGAATTCTACATGTAATAATTTCAAAATTTCTAAGTGTGGACACCGTGGATGTCTCACATGTCCACTCTTCAATACTTCAGCTTCATTTAGTTCCGCGTTAACTGGTAACTCATATTCTTAACTCGACTCGACTTAACTCGTATGTTGATCTTAGTTGTTCTACTACAAACTGTATTTATTTAATTTCCTGTAAGAAGTGTGGTCAACAGTATGTTGGCAAGACCACCCAAAGACTCCATCTTAGGGTGAACGTTCACAGCAAATCCGTTAGGAAAAAGCAATTGCTTATAGGTAGGCATTTTTCTGGACCCGACCATGGCTGGGATAACTTTAGTATTCAGATCATAGACATCGTCTATCCATCTACTAAGGATTCCCCCTTTGGATTTGAGAGAAAAATCCGAGAGCGGGAATTATTCTGGATGCTAGAACTTGGGTCAGTGTTTCTGTTTGGTTTAAATGATAATGTCAGTGGGTTCGGCAATGCTACACACCGCCGTTCAAATGTATCCAACATTACCCAACTATTTAAACCCCATCAACGGGGACAACGCAGCCATGGTTGGCGAAAGTTTAATAGTTCGATGATTCACGATCATATAACTTTAAATTACTTAGTGGGTTTAACTAACGCACCCAATAGTATACATGGCTTACGTACAGTTCTGTATGCGTTACCTCAGAGCTTTAAATCAAATAGCCAGAGATATACAGCAATCTGCGTCTTCAGGAAATATAATACCATCAAAAATCAGTAAAGTATGTCAAGGTATAGCGTATTTTCGGTTGTATCGTCCAGTGAACATAATCGAAACATCTCAAGATCGGCTTTTCTTTAAACTCAACTACTTAGATAAAGGACTGGACAACTACTTAGATAAAGGACTGGACATCATTAATTTACCTCAAATCCTGAATGATCCAGAGGTACGCAACGCTGTATCAAACTATTTCAAGTTCACAGAACCTCCTTGCATTTCATATAAGTATACTAAATCTGTAGCCACCAAAATATTCAATTACTCCAATGCTGTCAAGGAGTTTGACTGGAACTTTTACACGTCAGGAGGTTATCGTTGTGATTGTGAATTGTCGAACTTTATCTATACACCATGCAAACATATTTTGACTGGTGACCTTGATGTGGTGAGTGATAAGGATCTGAGATTACTCCTGATGAATGAACCTAAATATAGAGCCAAGAAGAATAAATCTGAAGGCGGAACAGAAGATAGTCCTGTATGCATTAGAACAGTACGTTATTGATTGGTCTAAGCGAGAAAAAGTTGAACCTACAGTACTCGCTGATTGGCTGGACCTCACCAAGAGCAAGGTCGTTGAAACAATCCGCCATATTGACAGAAGTTCTCTTCCCCTAGCAAAACAAGTACTGAGAAACCTCAATTCGCAAGAAGTTCTAGCAAATCTCCAGAGTAAATTCGTCATAGTCCCAGCAGACAAAGCTCCGAATAATATAATATTCATATGTAAATATTACTATTACCAGGTGCTGGTTAAAGAATTGAGTGTAGACATATCTTCATCAAATACTTCTACTTACTCCCAAACTGCATTTACTCTGGAAGATTTATTTAACAATCACAAAAAGTTTCTCGGGGAAAGAGGTATTTGTCTTCCAACCAATCATAGCCACATACCAAAAATATACTGGACTCCCAAAATGCATAAATCACCATACAAAGCTAGATTCATAGCTGGTTCTAGAAGCTGCACCACCAAGCTTCTTTCAACCCTATTGACGAGGGACCTTCAGGAGGTAAAAGCATTTTGGGAAAGGTATTGCGCCACTATTTTCAAGAACTCTGGCGTTGAATGTATGTGGATATTGAAAAACTCAGTGTCCTACGGAAGAACTTGATGCTAAAGGTCACATACCGTACAGACATGTATCCACATGGGATTTCTCGACTCTCTATACTACAATCCGTCATCAGTACCTTATTGACCGTATAAGTTCATTAATAGTATCTGTGTTCAAGAAAACTGATCGTAGATATATTAATGTCGGAAGCCATAAAGCATTCTTTAGCTCGACTACAGACGAGATATCATTCATGGGATGTTTCTTTGTTTATAGAGTTGCTTGAATTTCTCATTAAAAATATCTATGTGAAATTTGGCAACACAATATATCAGCAGCATATAGGTATTCCAATGGGTACTAATTGTGCACCCCTGTTGGCTGACCTGTATCTGTTCTCTTATGAATATGACTATATGCAGGCGCTTTCAAAAACCGATCCATTCAAAGCCCGTTCCTTCTCATTCACCAAACGCTATATAGACGATCTTCTCGCTGTGGATAATCGCTATATAAATGACGCAGTGAAGGATATATATCCACCTTCAGTAGATTTGAAGGAAACTACAGATAGCCCTACAGGCACATCTTATTTAGATCTTTACCTCTATAAAAATGAAGCGGGCATTCTCTCTCGTCGATTTTATGACAAGAGAGACGATTACAATTTCGACATCGTGAACTATCCCTTTCTGGATAGTAATATTCCAGTGGACCTGCATATGGCGTATACATATCTCGCTTAGTAGCATTTGCTAGATCCTGTGTTAAATGTGATGATTTTAATCAACGTCACAAAACATTGTTGCAGAAACTTATAAAACAGGGCTATTCCACCAAGCGCCTCCACTCAAAGTTTCTCAAATTTGGCGATACATATCGCATGCTGATACGAACGTAGCGTGCAAGATCTATGGGGCTATGTTTCGTAACATGTGTCTAATTCCGCTTAACCCGGGGCTAGGGGCTGTATGACCCCATGTACTTCAAGATCCTCATGGTACTCATATGAACAGTCACAATCAAAGCGTGACTGAGGTACATCATTTTTAGATGACGACTCTATAACGAATATTATGGATTAAGAATACTGATCAGCGATAAGGATTTGATATTTTGGAACATCATGTCTTGACGGCATCATTGAAAACTGTTGACCGCTTCTCTCTTGCAGGAAACAAGCCTATGTTTATGTATACTTTTGTCTTTTTGAATTTGGTGCTAATACTGTTATATGGAAATGGAACAGGTCTTTGGATTATGGACGCGGATATTCTCTAATGGACGACGGCTAGATTATGAATGACGGACTAGACGCTTGGAATCCATATAATATCTTCTCCATCGTGAATATTGTTCGCAGTTTGGAACTGATTAACTGTTTTAAAAATTTCGCTATAATTATGATCATCTACCATTTCAAGGCAATTAATCATGTGCTCGTAAACTTTTTCATGTAATATTTCTTTTCACTCTGGAATACAATCTTGCTTAGGCATTTTCAGGCCACCATCACTAGATGGTGGGCTGTTCAAATCGCTTTTCGTCCGTCAGTCCATCCGTAAACAATTCCTGATTTCTCAGCAACTACTGCATGGATCTTTCTCAAATTTGGGACACAGGTTCCCCTTGAGGTCTAGTTGTGCAAGATACTTTTCCTGGGCCGATTCGAAAATCCAATATGGCCACCCAGCAGCCATCTTGGATTTCCCTATGAAATTTTTTATCGAGATTTCTCAGGAACTACAGCATGGATCTTTCTCAAATTTGGTACACAGGTTCCCCTTTGGGGTCTAGTTGGGCAAGATACCCTTTTCGTCCCGATTCGAAAATCCAATATGGCCACCTGGAGGCGACCATCTTAGATTTTCCCATGAAACTTTGTTATAATGATTTCTCGGGAATACTTTATGGATCTTTCTCAAATTTGGTACATATGTTCCCCTTGTGGTCCAGTTGTACAAGATATCTTTTCTGGTCCGATTCCAAAATCCAATATGTCCATCAGGCGGCCATCTTGGATTTCCCCATGAAACTTTGTCATCGTGATTTCTCCAGAAGTACTGCATGGATATTTCTTAAATTTGGTACATAGGTTCCCCTTGGGGTCTAGTTCTGCAAAGTACCTCCTCCACTAGTCCGATTCGAAAATCCAATATAGCCACCAGGCGCCCATCTTGGATTTCCACATGAAACTTTGTTATTGTGATTTCTCATGTACTGCATGGAACTTCCTCAAATTTGATACACAGGTTCACCTTGTGGTCCAGTTGTGCAAGATACCTTTTCTTGGTCCCACTCGAAAATCCAAAATGGCCGCCAGCTGGCCATCTTGAATTTCCCCTTGAAACATTGTTATCGTGAATTCTCAGGAACTACTTCGTGGACCTTTCTGAAATTTGGTACACAAGTCCCACATGAGGCCTAGTTGTAGACTGTAGACTACTGCGTGTTTCGATCCAAGGAAGATAATCAGTATTCAGACACTTTCGAAGTTTCAACATTACTGCGTGGATCCCTTCAGTATCAAGTATTGTACCATCTTACTATTTTCGAGCATGGTATCTTAAAAGCGATATCTCAAACTAGCCCAGTAAACAGAACAGAATTAGCATTCGTTCCTAATTATAAAATCTTAAGTATGTTTCATAGCGCATGCCAAAGTGTCAAAGAGATTGGTCTTCGCTTCCAGTACCAAATGATGACGCGTGCAAAAAAATACTACAAAAAGAAGACGAAGGATCTTCTGATTATTCACTTTCAGACTAAATTCGCTCTTTTCTCTTTTACTATAACAACTGACATAAGTACAGTTTCTAGAAATTTCGAAACTCCTGAAAAACTCCTCTTGGTGTTTTCAAGTGTCCCTTTTTCGATCAGATGCGAAATTCGAACTGTAAACAAAATTACAAATCAGTCGTTTGTTCTTAGTAACAATGGACAAAAAGATCCTCTTGTCATTAGCTTACAACTATCGGACAATGGTGGGCGCCAAGATGCTTCAGGATATCTCGTACCTGATTCATTGTCATCATAACCTTGATTCAAATAATGATCCATCCTCTCCTCAATAACTTCACCAGCCTTTTATAGTAGTATAAACATCCATCTCCAGACTTTTTTGACATGGATCTTTTTTTTCACGTTCAGTTCTGTGATCCGTCTTTGACCCTGTTGATGCACATCCTGTTTAAACCACGGTGGAATTAACCTCGTAGTTTAGCCCTCCCCACATGCGCTACTTGTTTAGCCTCATTCAGTTCACTAGTTGTTGGTGTAATATTTACAATTATGTTTTTCTAGAGCATTGATACTGCTGTGTACTCCTTTTGAGGTTGATGAATAAATACCCCTAGTTAAGAGATGGCGGCTTCATACCTTTTCATAAAGTAATCAAGTCGTCTAGGATAAATACAGCTACCTAATGATGAAATATGTTGCTTGACTATGGGGATGTTGAACAAAATTACATACAGAAAATTTTATACAATGTGTTTTGTAACTGATGCGTAATTGTGGTGTGACTCATAGTTAAAAAATCTTATGTCTGCCTATCTTTCTTTGTCTCGTCATAAGGTCAGCGATTATTATCAAGTTATTTAGAGCTGGATCGAAATAGCTTTCAACCCTAAGATTTAACAGAGATTTACAAATTCTATACCAAGCACTCCAAGCACCATATCCTCCAATACTGAGCGCCATTTACCGTAGCAATATATAATTCTCATCAGGCTCAATATAGTTCGCGAGTACTCGTAGTAATAACTTGGCCATCCATTTAGTTTTTCCTCTCCCAGTTGGTCCCACCACTTTAATCGTTGATGGATGGAGTAAAAGTTTGCCAAGCTATGATAGATGTATATTTTCATCAATATATGATTTAGATCTATCCCTGTTTGGTTTAAAGTGATAGTCTCTTGTGCTGCTGGAATCTGCTTGTCAATCCGTGATTTGAGTTTTAACTGTTCAAAGGATGGATGGTTAGATCCACCCTGGAGTAACTTCGCATGTCTCACCAAATTATCGGAGTTTGAATAATTTTCAGAACATAAGCTATATATAGGACATGGTGTTCATGAAAATATTCGATGCTATTCCTTCGACTGCCCAACTATGATTGCTCACATATATATATAGGTCTGTCGTGGCTTGGATTGATAATAAAATATACTTGCATCCATAACCAAGCACATTTTCTTATCCTCGTAAATTGCAGTTGAGGGAGGATCTCTCCCCGTTCTGACGCCGTCTATCGAGTTTTGACACCGTCTATCGAGTTCTGCCCCAGCCCGCTTCACGATCTGCTTTGTAGGGGAAAGCAGTTCAACCGTTGCTATTTCAGTTCACTCTTCAATCAAGAATTCAATCCCTCTTTCTACCTTAATAAAGCTCTGGTCTGGTCTACGAATATTTCAATGCACATAACAGCATCACCAAATTCCAAAAATATCAAATCCGTATCGCTGATCAGTATTCTTAATCCATATTCTTATAGTTAGTAATTTATAGATCTTTATAGGCTACAAACGTTGGAAACCAAGATAAATATACTCAGCTAGAGAGCTGATAACTTTACATGACCGTAGTAGTAAGACCTAAAATTCCTTATTAAAAATGGTGCTCAAAAAATGATGCTCGAGCGACGTGACGTCACGGATGATGACGTCACATCCGGGTCAAAGGTCACTTTCTGTCAAAGGTCTCTTCCAAGTCACATCTGGGTCACTTCCGTTGACGCGCGGTCACGTGAACAAGAGTGATCGCCCCCTACATATAAGACCCAAGAGAATCTCATGCATGTATGGGCTGACTCGTGATGCAGTGGACAATGATTAACCCAATGGGAAACCCACACATGGACATTTGGGGTATGGAGCGTGGTATCTTGTTTTTTTTTCGTCTCATCACATAGAGCACTATGGCAGGGGTCGCGAAGCCATTGATTGGATTTTGCAGAAAAGTTCGCATTGCGCATGCGTGATACATAGACAAGCCCGTGGGAGACGTTTTGGGGTGTAGGTGAACCCCTAGTCGTCCGATTGGGTCGTGTGAGGTATCTGTGTGAAGCACTCGTGAGGGAGCATCCGACTGGATGGGTTGGACGTGGTTCTGATGTCATTCCGCGCATGCGCAGTAAAACAGAGCCATGGGAATGGACGTTTTGGAGTCGAGGTAGGCTGCTATTGGTCCGAATGGATCGCGGGAGGTGTCAAAGTGAAGCTCTCCTCCAGGGCGTGTACCCTATAGACCGTGCGGGTGCATGTGGGGTAGAGCATCCCTATACGATGACGGTGAGCGGCCCTACGGCATGTGGAAATACGTCCTGGGTGATAAAGTTCTTAGAGAAAGGTGTGGCAACCCCAGCTCCGACACGCGTTGTATGGTGTTATGGCCAGTGATGGCCTTCCTTCGAAACTATAACGTTACAGAATGTGAACTTCGTCACAGTGATTCCCCTCGATATCGATGAAGCGTATTTCTTTGTATCTAATACCGCTTATGCCGGTGCTAGGGTCCGTGTGGTCATGTCATCCAAGTTGCCACATGAAGAGGTACAATAAATGCGTGCCTGAGATAAAACACATATCACGATTTGTTAGATTCTTGATATGTGCTTTAGAATAGGTTAACCAGAAGACTATACTGTGAAGTCATGTGGCTCTGTCAGTATGTCGGTACCTCTTCCCGCTTCCCTTATATGTGTTGTAATTCGAACGAGGCAGCCGCAATTTTAGCACATAACACACTGGCACACACTGAATAAAGCAGAAAGGAATTACTGCGTTACTGATCGTGAGTTACTAGCAGTGAGGCATTTTACTGAGTACTTCAAGCATTATCTTTTAGGTAGAAGATTTTTAGTGAGGACCGATCATCAAGCCTTGAAATGGTTGTTCAGTCTCAAGGAGCCTAAAAACAGAATTGCCCGATGGATTGAGACGTTATCGGCTTTTGACTTCGAGATTGAACATCGGGCAGGCAAAAGTCATGGTAATGCTGATGCCATGTCAAGATGCCCGAACCCACGACAGTGTGCGTGCCCCGAGGAACCACTGAGCTGTGGACCATGCTTTAGATGTGACAAGAGGTCATCCGATATGGACAGCTCCCTTTATGAAAGAGACGTTACTATAAATAGGGTGGCAAAGACAAAACGCGATTAAAAAATGTGGAAAACAGTGATATATACCTACCTGATAAATGTTGTGTTCTTTCTTCTTAGTGTTCTTTCATTAGAGGATTTATGTGTGGATGACTGGCGTGGTCAACAACAGAATCCAGACGAAAGTGGAGAAGAAAAACATCAAGACACAGTCGGTGTATCTGATGTATCTGGATTTCCATGTTGGAGAGAATATTGGGAATCTTTCTTCAAGTCGATATCTGATGTAACTAGAAACTTAAAGAGATTGGGTGTTCGGACAGCCACATGCGCTGGGAAGAAGCATGATACAGTCTGTCGTATTACGGAAACACCGTGGATACAGGGGTATTCAATGACGACCTTGCGGAAGAAGCAACTTGAAGATCCAGACTTAGGTCCAGTTGTGAAATGGTACACGAGTGGTAAGAGGCCTATTGGTGCTGAAGTTTGCGCAGCAAGTCCAGCTACTCGTCATTACTGGAATAACTGGAATAACCTGACATTGAAGGATGGTGTGCTCTTCCGGAGATTCGTACGAAAAGATGCCAGTGGTGAGCACTGGCAGTTCTTGGTGCCAAGATCGATGAGAGTATGTGTTGAAAAACATGCATGACTCTGTTCTCTCTGGACATCTGGGACGCAAGAAGACCAAAGAGAAGACTCTACAGAGATTTTATTGGTTTAGCATTCGCGATGATGTGGAAAATTGGATCATGAGATGTGACCAATGTAGTGCCAGTAAGCCTCCACCACGAATGCCGCATGCACCCTTAGGTGACATGAGAGTAGGAGCACCTCTGGATCGGCTGGCAACAGACATTCTTGGGCCGTTACCTGAAACGCCACGAGGAAACAGGTATGTCTTGGTTATAACTGACCATTTTACAAATTGGGTGAGGTGTTACCAGTGCCAGACCAGACAGCGGTAACCTGTGTTCAGAAGATTTTGAATGAAGTCATTTGTATGTTTGGTTGTCCTTTGGATATACATTCTGACCAGGGATCGAATTACCGCAGCGAATTGTTTGCTGAGTTATGCAGATTTCTAGAGATTAAGAAAACACAGACATCCCCGCGGCACCCCCAGTGTAATGGTAAAGTTGAACGATTCAACAGAACACTGGTACGAATGGTCCGCGCATATTTAAAGGGTGAGCAAAGGGATTGGGACCTTCACTTAGGATGTTTAGCTGCTGCATACAGGGCAACACCCCATGAAATGACAGGGTTAACCCCAAACCTACTGATGTTAGGACGAGAAGTCAGACTACCTGCAGAGGTTGTTTTTGGAAGAGGTACAGATCCCTTCGGAGATGAGACAATGTCTTACGGTGACTATGTGGACAAGTTAAAACAGAGGATGCAGCACGCTTATGATTTAGCGCGAAATCGACTGAAGAGTAGTGCAAAGCGGCAAAAGCAGACATACGATGCTAAGACAGCTTTGTATTCATACCAACCTGGTGAATATGTATGGTACCTTCAGGAGTTACGAAAGAAAGGCAGCAGTCAGAAGCTGATTCAACCATACGCTGGTCCATATGTGATCTTGCAGAAACTGAACGACCTGGACTACATAATACAGCTGAAATACTCTCAAGCCAGTTAGGTTGTATTTCTCATTTGTGATAAAGGTAAAGCTTATCTTTCATAAATTGATCACTGTGTAACTATATTTATTATCTGTTTCCAGTAAGTGATAATTCTACAAATTCTCCAAATAGTTTCAGCGATATAACGTTTTTTCTGGTCTTCGACGTTTTGGGTTCGAGGCTGTGAACTGAAGTGTATAAAAGCGGGAGATTTGTATTATTCTCGGACTTGGTCCATATATTCGACCGAGTTCACACCTTTCTCTCCTGAATTACTACAGACCCCAAACTCCTCTCACAGAGCTGCCACAGAAACCTGAGGTATGGCAATACTTCATACCCAGCTAGCCACTTCATCTGACCCAGATATGGATTAGAAGTGGCTAGCCCTAGGGAGATCTGGGCCCGTTTCTGCCAGATGTGGGCCAGATCTGGCATCCACTGGCATGCATGCGACTTGTCTCTGTCAGACGATTACAGATCTGGTCCAGATCTGGCATGCACTGGCATGCACTGACTTGTTTATGCCAGGTAATGACAGATCTGGCCCAGATCAATGCGGTACTGGCACCACTGTTTGAAGTTGAATTTGAATCAAAATGGCCAATTTTCATCATTACATATTATCCCCCCTTTCATGCCTCTATATGTAGAGTGGCAAAGCTTGTGTTTATCATTTAATTTCACCCGCCTCCTCTTCTGTCATGTCAGGCCTGGGCCACATCTGGCTGAGATCTGGCTCTCTGGCTCTCTTCAACAACGACGAAGAAACACTTTTTCTGGCGCCAAATACAAATGCGGTAAGGAAAATAATCAAAAAAAATATTATTAACCATACTATAATTTTTTATCTAAATAACAAAATAGTTTGTTCTACCTTTGTTTTATTTTGTCTTTTATTCATGAATTTGCTGCGGAACTGTATTCACTGCAACTGCCATTCCATCCAGACACCGGACATTTTTCATCATGTTAGCCATTTGAAATCTCGAAATTACTGCGACATCCTTGTATTTTTTAGTATAATTTTTGCTTGAACACAATTAATTATCAATTCACTTATCATCTGCAGGTGGTTACTGTGAGCAATGGTACCTGGTATTGATAGGATGATCTGATGACAGATTGTTCCTGGTCTGCCAGTGTACAACCCCCCACCCTTCGCACATGCTTATGCCAGATCTGAACCAGACCAGCCCAGATCGCTTATGCCAGATCGGAAACAGATCAGCCAAGATCAGCATGTCAGTCGCTTATGCCAGATCTGAACCAGATCAGCCCAGATCGCTTATGCCAGATCTGAAACAGATCAGCCCAGATCAGCATGCCAGTCGCTTATGCCAGATCTGAACCAGATCAGCCCAGATTAGCACCCCGTGTCTGGGCCAAATGTGGTTGCATCTGGATCTAACCATTTCAGGTCTGGGCCAGATCTTGATTGCCAGAACTGGACCAGATCTGCTTACATATCATGCCAGGGCTGGACAAGATCTGGGCAAGGTCTGGGTGGCTAGTTGGGGACACTATTTGGACCTGTTTAAACCGCAACCCAACATATTACTTTCTCGCTCGGATAACACTATCTTTCCTGAGCGATTTGGGGTGTGCAAGGAGCCTGGGCTGAAGATGGAGATCGGGAGGGGGAGGGGCGATCCTCTTCCTCGCTCCTCCACACCCACCTCTTCCAACCATTATGCCTCACTCATGCTACACGCACTCATTCACTCACCCACTCACTCACCCACTCACTCACTCACTCACCCCTCTCACCCTCGCATCGATTTTCATAACCCATAGTTGCTATCACCCGTGAACGCCATCTTACCGAGCTAAGGGAATATCACATTTCATTGAAGAATTAACCTTAGCCGATTGACTTCATTCACCGTGTATTTGGCCCTATTCCAGCTTCACAAAACCTTACGTCACATTAATAAACCATTTCCGTACTCTTCGCCATGCATAAGATGGCTTGCGAATCGTGTGTCGCCATTATCGCGGAGCGATATCCGATACTTTACCGTATACTGTTCAGTCTTCATCCGGCGGAGAACAGTCTCGAGAAAGCTGATAAATTACAGGTTTCATATCACTTCTGAAACATATATTGTCTGGGCTTACAAGAAATCCAGATATGAATAACTTCCGTATCATCCAAGAGGTGTTGTAGATCTGTACTTTTTGAACAAGTAGGAGAGCACATGACTCGAAAATGGCGGGTTACGTTGAGGTTACGTCGGTAGAGTTTAGCTGATTGGCTGACGACATCACGTGGTGTTGTTTTCGGAGTTATCCCCGTTACAGTTGCCGAAAGTAGGCTGAAAAATAGATGCACACGATCCCGGGGTCAGTCTTACCGCGTATACACAGAAAAAAAAATTCCTTAACAATTTAAGGAATATTACCCGACTATTACACCAGCGGAATATTCCTTAACATAACTAAGGGATATTCCCCACCATGTTAAGGAATTTCCATAACATGCTACGGAATATTCCTTGTTGAATTTTAAGGAATATTTCGCTGGTGTAATAGTCGGGGAATATTCCTTAAATTTTAAGGAATTTTTCTTTCAGTGTAAATGGCCCATATAATAATACACTAATTGATTAGTAAGCGAGCCAATGAAATTTTCCGTTTTCTTTTAATATTTGACCTGGACACTCTTGTACACGAGGGACACGACTGTCAGATACTGCTCGAGCCGAAGCTGTGGAAATTAACTACTTTATTTCTCAACTCCTGATGCATAGTTGTTTGTTCTTTTCAAGTGAAGATCGATTTTACAAACGACCTAAACTATTTGGAAGACATAAATTCGGTGGTAGTTCACATAAACAAATATATTTCTATTTTGTGATGGGGACACTTCGAGGCCCACAAGGGCTGTAGGCGTGTCTTCATTAACCCTATCTGGCCTGGGCTTTTTGGGACCTGTCCAGGCCTGGGGAGGGGCCATTTAGCTCCTCCCAATCCCCTCTAATTATTTTTTTTACCCCTTGAGCTAGGGAGCTGAAACTTATCACACTATACCCTTGAGTAAAGCTCTACCAGAAAATGTAAAAAATCCAAGATGACAAACAGTTCCAAATAGTGTCAGTTCAATTCAGCTAATACAGTAATAAATAAACAGTCTAAATTGTTTACTTATGTGAAGACATGTGCCATGGTAGCCCGTTCTGAAGACATTACCCGCTGTGTTCGCGGTGATTTGCTGAAGGATAGGTTTTGTTGTGACGGCAAAACGGTACGCGATATATGAATATTAACCAATTGTAGAAAGCTAACAAAATTCACATGTATAATTTCGATTATTAAGATGCAATATTCATGAAAATGTATTTTATATCAAATAAAAACAGATTTAGAAAATCTCACATTGACGCCAAGTTGATATAGTCCATATTTTTTTTATGAAACATATCTTGAAAATTATTTCCAACATGTTACCAGAAACGCTAAATCTCGCTCTAGAACCACCAACTATTCACACGAATTCAGAAATGTTTCAATCCTATATTTATACAAATATTTATACAGTTTTTTGCCGAGGAATATTGCACCAAGGCAACCTAGATTTTTTTATTGTGAATTTTAGCTTGCTGTGATTTGTTAATTTCAAAATATTGATACTGTTTGTAGGGTGCCACTATTATGTTACAACATGTAGCAACATCCCACAAAAACAGTATTCCCGAAGACAGAGTTTCAGCCGCTAATCTCATTTAATCCCTCCTTCACATTATCAAATGCATTCCAGAATTACTCGAGTCTCCCCTCCAATATTGAAAAAAGTAAAATGAAACTGTAAGCTGGTTAGATAAAAGTATAATTTCGTGGATTCATTTTTGGCCAGGAAAGTTCTCTTCGTACAATCTGATTTATTGATGTTCAGCGAGAGAGACATTAAGTTTCCAGTGTGGCACGTGTATCGTCTCACACTCTGAGTGTTTACCTTAATGTTGGCCAATTTTCCGTTCAAATCAATTCAGTCATCAATCAACATCGCCTCCGCGTTGACTACTCGGCATTCCTCGGTAAACCTCGATACATGGGTATATACCTCAGAAGATAGATCGATGCCACATTGCCATTAGCAACTTCTCGGGAATCTCGGGCGGCAGATATCCCTCGAAGGACATCAAATCCACATTGGACTATTAGGAGGTCAAGTGATTTCACAATATATCATGTGACTAGTCAAGGCCCCGCTGGCATATTCGAAAACAACCAATGACGTCACTGGGACTATATAACTTATAAATGCGACACGTTTAATTAAAACAAAATGATAATTTGTGATTTTATATTTTTCTGAGTTATAACTTACATGACTATTAATTATTACATTCGACAAACCTTTGGAATCCGTAGTGTATAATTTGTCGATCGACGATTCATGCGTCCGTGTTAGTGGTTTAGTTTTGAGTCATGCGCACTTAGGCGATTCCGGCGCGTCACATCTGGATATTTATAAGAAATCTATGTTGAGACTCTCCGAGAGTAAATCAGACCTCTTCCGAATGCCACATTGCCAGATTTCGTATATTTAACTCATTGCCAGATTTCGTATATTTAACTCATTACCAGATTTCGTATATTTAAATCATTGCCAGATTTCGTATATTTAACTCATTGCCAGATTTCGTATATTTAACTCATTGCCAGATTTCGTATATTTAACTCATTGCCAGATTTCGTATATTTAACTCATTGCCAGATTTCGTATATTTAACTCATTGCCAGATTTCGTATATTTAACTCATTGCCAGATTTCGTATATTTAACTCATTGCCAGATTTCGTATATTTAACTCATTGCCAGATTTCGTATATTTAACTCATTGAGATTTCGTATATTTAACTGTTTTTTGCTTACACATTTCTTTATGGAACTTAGCATGTATTATGAATATTTTGATGCCCTATAATCTGATACCATCTATCAAACAATTATCTGAATTTGAATTTTAGATTATCTTAGATATACCCTATCGGTCTTATCATAAAAAATTGACAAAGCTATAACAGTAGTCTACGTGTATATTAAAAAATAATACGAAAATTAGAATTCGATACCTTTACTGGATTAGACATCCGGTGACATTTGCGTACACTTCGCCATCCATAAGATGGCTTGCGAATCGTGTGTCTCCATTATCGCGGAGCGATATCCGGTACTTTACCGGATTCTGTTCGGCCTTCATCCGGCGGAGAGCAGACTCGAGAAATCTGATAAATTACAGGTTTTCATACCACTTCGAAAACAGATATTGCCTGGGCTTACAAAATATATAGGAATGAATAACTTTCGTATCATCCAAGTGGTGTGGTAGATCGGTAATTTTGAACGAGTAGGACATCACATGACTCTAAAATGGCGAGATACGTTGGGGTTACGTCGGTAGACTTTAGCTGATTGGCTGACATCAGTCACGTGATATTGGTTTCTGGAAATTTCCTCTGGCAGTTGCCGAAAGTAGGCTGAACATGGATACACACGATCCCAGGGTCAGTCTTACCGCGTATAGATGACCGAAATGGTTACAGGTTGATCCGGTGAAAGATAGTCTATCATTTATTCAGATGATGTTCTGATATTGCGAACAGTTTTATGAAAACCAATTATTTCAGAGAAAGAATCCCCAAACTATAGACTAATGTCGATATATTCCGGATGGTTCCGGTGAGCCCCGCCTTGTCCCGTTACAATACGGAAACATAATGTCTAAACTTCGTCGATGAATCCACATGGAGTTCATACTTAATGAACAGTGACAGAAGAATGCGAGATATTAGATTTCAAGCCCTTGAAAATCGAATTTATTAAAAGCGGGTCGACAGGACTGAAAATAACTGCGGCCGAATCAGCAACCTTGCTTTCACGTGACCCTTATTAAGATTCATGTTGACCGGTAACGAGTAAATGTTTGCCAAGTCGGAACCTCATCAAATCGAAATAAATTTAATAAGATTAGTGCTACATAACTAGGTGGGCTTGGCGCTTCAAACACATGAGTTATTTTGAACCTGATACATGGCTGGCAATTACTGCTGGCTCGACTCAAGGTTGCGATACCCGGTTAAAAATCGTCGAGTAATATAAGCAACTGAAGGTGATGAAACGCTCGGTATCTTAGCCCAATCCCTTGAAATATGACAGCTTCAGTCTTGTTGAAAAGACAGAAGATCCGCAGCGAATGGTATCAGTTTTTGTATAAACCGAAGCAAATGGTCGATCATCGGTTCATCATATACAGGAAAAGCCACGTACACCAGCGGTACAGTTGAGCAAATGTCGTCTGCTCTCTTTCAAAATTTCCACCAAATAGAACGAATATATCTATTTGGGTGAAAAGGAAGTTAAAGTTGTCTCCGAACGATTGTCTGATGGATACTGCTCATGTTACGTATTATATTTCAGAGAATCGACTTAAATCTTCGTGTATCCAAGTAATCAATAATACTTGTATCAATCATAACAGTAATGATTTGCGGGCCATTTGTGAGTCGGCCGATACATTTTGTCTCAATATACCAAGGAACCATGGACGCAACACGATATCATAATATTGAATTGACCGAGATTGCCTATTCCAGTGCGATAGCACAGCAGCCCTGAAGCGGCGTCAAGAAATAACTATACATGCCATCAAAAAAGACATCAGGAAAGAATGGCGCTCGCAGGTTGTTCCAAACGTTTGAGAAGCTAAAACCAAGAAGTGCCTAAACGGATATAACGTCCGCGTGTCGGGATCTTTAGTTGAGATAGCTGAGAATCAGTATTTTATAAGTGTCCTCAAGAAAGATCATGGTTTTGTTACAAGCTTCGTAAAGTTCAGGCGATCTACCAATCGACGAAGGAATTTCTACCGGAGCCCGCCGGATACTTCAATCTAAAGGAGGTTGCTCGATTGATTCACGCAGTGAGTATAACGAGAAGTGTAATTAGTTTATATTCGCAATAGTTTCCTCTTCAGATTGCTTTGAGAGACACTCCTCTTTGTCAAATACGCGTACGTTATACACATTCCACATTTAGTCCAAAAGTCCGTTTCCTGATGGGTTGTTTCCGTTTAATTATACAATCTTAGTTGATCTTTGTCATGGTTTTCGTTTACAAAAACAACGGAGAATTGGTTTTTCAGTGATTCTCAAGAAAAATCACTCGGAATTTTGGCAGGATGAAAGCCAATGAGCAGATTCCTTGAGTTTCGAAAAAAATACATTGTCTCTCTATACGAGACAATATTTCACAATAATGTTCTTTGAAAAACCATCTTTTCTCCTACACCAAATTTATAATCTTCCACTATTGCAACAGCTATATTCCATACCATATTAACGAAAACTCTTTAGCATGGTATTGAAAATTACTTCATGAATTTAAAAGATTTGTGCTATATTTGAGAAATTTTCCACAACACAAGGATTCTTGAAGAATTATGTTGGGGGGTTTTTCAGTGTATAGAGAAGCAAATTTGAATTTCAAGAAACCTCCGAAGTATACCTGCATTAAATTAGATTTAGATTTCAAATGAATCGAGGATATCGCGGTTCTTTAAGAAACAAATTAAACATGAAAAATCAGCCAAAAGCGTGAAAAGAGGACCAACTTTCTTAGACGTTGATGGAACCAGATATAATTATTTCTGCCATACACGGGCGAAATAAAAAAAAAATCAAGCCTAACTTGGTTCAAATAGAACCGCCTGTGTAACTGAAGAAATAACCGGACTTACTTGGAGTGTAAGGACAGAGGGGAAATAGACCGTCATTAAACCGAATACTGCAATTCGCCGTGCCTTCAAGATAAATATCTCCAAAACCCCGCAATTGCCTTTGATATTCAGGCCTACCTGGAGTTTTATATATCTTCTTAATATATATTTATGGACAGAAATTACTTGTAAGTATCATATATTATAACCGATGGAATACACGAATTATTCATAGATACAGAAGGTATCATAAACACGAGTAAATGCGGTGCACAGCACGTGGGCCATCGCTTGAGCTCCGGTTCGTTCCCATGATCTCTCCCCTACGTTTATAACATGGAGCGGGGTTTCAACTATTGATAACTGGTGTAAATATGATAACATGGATCAAATATTCCTGCTTTTCCAAGAAAGGACCAATAAGCTTTCATTTATGATAATTTTGGCAACTTTAGGTCGAAAATATACCAGGTATCAACGATTCAAAATATATTGTGTGTTAAAGAGATAGCGAAGCGCCAGAATTGACGAATCGGTGTGGAGGCTAAGAATGTCCGGTGGTTAAGAGTGTCCGGCTCCTATCTTTTAACCCAGATAGGACATTTTTCTCAATACTGGGGACAAGTGTCCGTCATTGGTTGCAATAGAAAAGGATATGAAAAGGGAAACTATTCACCAGGACATTCTTATCCATCACGCCGGAGCTCAAGTGGCCAGCTACGTGTCGGTGCATCGGACCCTGTCATCAAGACCAGACAGTATTGTCCAGGGCTTAACTTGAACTATAGTGCAAATGCCGAATTAAAGCTGTACGGTACATAAACAAAAGCGCGTGTTTTATATTACCAACGTCTCCGCGATAATGCTGTGCTATCTCAACGGAGAGTCATACCGGCGTGATGTTGAGATCTCCCAAGATGTGAATGTGTATTGTGAGGAAAATGAACAGTCAGTTTCGCAATAGTCGTTTCGACGACACACGATAAAGAACACCACTAGGCGAGTCTTCTCATTTGGGTGGTTCCCGCCACAGATTTCTTTAATCTGACTTATAGAGGTCTTTACCTTTTACTACACACTGTTTCAATGCAGCAAACTTGCCAGTAATTTACTATCAAGCTTACATTGCGAAATACACTATTTAACGTAATTTTAAAAATAAGTCACTGTAATTTCGCAAAATTTTTGTTTAGTTTACATTTAACTGATGGCCCTAACATTCTTGGATATGCTCGTTTCTTTTCGAAACTGTTTTGTACTGGAATATCGGCGTTGCTGCCAGCGCAGAATAACAATTGATTATATCGTGACAAAAATCCATAGCAGTGAAACAGCTGAACAAATACAAGCTGATTAGTGTTACAATAAAGTATATCTTGAGCTGACATTGAGTGGACATTAACTGCCGTATTTTCTTAGTCAGACGATTTTGTGAGTGATACAGACGCAGGTCATTCACTCAACTTGTTTGTTTCTGAAGAAATTCGATAACACAGGTCCGCACAATTAGACCCATATGCATTTGACACCTCAATTTGATTTGATATCAGATCAATATCACTGACCCCAAGTTCAGTTATATAACGCGCCGTATGATTGGTGGATGAGAGGCTGATGGATGAGTGGATTTATTTATTATATACGCTGACTGATTGGCCGAGAGATGAGAAGGAAGGAATACCCATTCACATCAGTGACCATTCTCCCCATGAAGACTGAAACTGACACACGTTATTCGAGTGGTCGATGAAAATCAGTTTGGGCGACCTGATTGGTTGACAGACGATCCGTTGGGAGAATCAGGCCAAATCATTGGCCCCATGTGTATACCTGCCATGAGGATCGGCATATACATGCGGCAAATAATGCGCCCACCCCACAATATTGCTCAAAATTTCCGATGCCCCTGAGGTCTAGGTTGCCAGCCCACACTACATAATGTGGTGATGCACTGGTAGAAAACGTCTTGATTTGGAGAAATTGACGTTATATTATTGAAAAGGCATATTTCGATCGAGTTTCTTTCTCGGAAGACCAGGTGGGGTTAACTACGTGTATTACGCTCTCTGGCACTACACATTCGAGAGAATCTGGACGATTATTGAATTCCCGTTGTTCATGATATGCATGCTTAAATAGACTCGCCTTTCCTAAGTGCATATATGTACAGTTTAAGTGGGTTTGAGTGTTTCTGACGCATAACCTCATCATTTGCGTACACTTCGCTATCCATAAGATGGCTTGCGAATCGTGTGTCGCCATTATTGCGGAGCGATATCCGATACTTTACCGTATACTGTTCAGTCTTCATCCGGCGGAGAACAGACTCGAGAAATCTGATGAATTACAGGCTTTTCATACTACTTCTGAAACATACATTGTCTGAGCTTACAAAATATACAGATATGAATAACTTCCGTATCATCCAAGAGGAGTTGTAGATCTGTAATTCTGAACAAGTAGGACAGCACATGACTCGAAAATGGCGGGTTACGTTGGGGTTACGTCGGTAGAGTTTAGCTGATTGGCTAACAATATCACGTGGTTTTGAATCGCCGCGACTCCGGAACGAAGAGAACAAGAGAGCTAGAGCTTCCTGACTTTTCCACGAATCTCATTGGCGTCATTTTGCGACTGTTTGCATTATCCGTGAAAAATTCAACATGGCGACGATGAGGGGCCCTTAAAATGTCGCCTTTTTTTTCGCACCATTTTTCGCATTTTTCTAATTTATTTTGTCAAAACTAATTATTCTCTCTCGTATTATTATTTTCTTATTTGTTTTTGAGAGAAAATATCGAAAAATAAAAAAAATCGGAAACCTGTTAAAAAATAATCGTCAACGTCCCTGTGACACCATCATGTGGGTCACCGTGGCTTCCTCCGCCAGGACTCATAACTGGCTCTTCGGTATTCAACAATATACGGGTTTCTGATAATAGTAGATTCCACGACGGATATTCCTCGACGGATACTCGGGACGACTAAGGTACTTGAATGTGTGCAGTCATAAATGCAGTCAGACCAGGTTACCAATGATTTAGACACATTGCGAGCCTGACTATACTTCATCAACAGCTACTGAAACATCAGAAACATATGACTGAACACTTGAGAATGGTTTCTATGAATTGTCAAGGATTGGACTGAAATAAAAGAATGTATTTCGTTACTTTAAAAACAAACGATTTTCTATTACCGATCCAAAACACGAATCTTTTATCAGTGGTGATTGGGGATTAGACGCCTGGATGCGTCACTTACGGTGAACTGCATCGTTTTAATTAACAATGAAATAATCGCAGTTGAGAAAGATATAGCAGGGAACTTTTTGATTTTAACTGTGGATTTTCACGAAATACCTGTAACTTCGTCAACATATACGGTCCGAATACTGATAAACCGTCTTTCTCCAATAATTCAATATAATCGACTGTCATTGTATTGTAGACACTGTGGATATTTCTAGAATAATAGAGCTACGTATTATGTGAGTCATCCATCTGGAATTTTCTCGAAGTCGTGACCGATTTATCGCAAGTAAATGTCGATTATCATAATTGAAAATGGCCGATACACGAAGAGACCCTTATGACGCGGGTAATTGGGTTACAGCGCCATCTGCACAAGCCTACGCTTGTATACATACTGTTTTGTGGGTTAATCATTTCGAGCTTTTTAGAAGCTGTTGTGATAGGATCTGGGTTAGATCATACGTCAAGGTTGTATCGGTGGAAGCTTCTTGATTTGCTGGAATGTACTGGAATGCCACATAGAGTATAAATAGCCCGACAATTAGTCATTCTAATGGGATTCTAACTGGCTTCTATGTGGGTGCATTAGATTGTGCTACTATCTGAATATTACCTTTGCCTGAGTTTACTGACTGTTGAATTATCCCTGTGTTTTGATCGCTGTGTTATCTACGTAATTGAACTGACGGAAACTGGGCAACAGCTGAGCGGTGTTGGACTATCGAAATACAGAAACGTGATTTCTGCGCGTCGGCACGGACTGTATAGAGATTTGCATGTCAACACGAACTGTGAAGGATACACCCGTATAGCATTGAACAGTAAGACTATATTTGACAATTATTTGCTGTATTGCCCTTACTTAATTTGAATATAATTTTAGTATTGTAAATAAATATTTGATTGTTAATCCTTGACATCACAAAAGTTTTCTATTGCGTTTTTCTATTATCGTTTATGACGTAACACGACAATGTTAGCAAACCGTCCGTCATCATATGCTGATGATCGGAACTTATGTTAATTAGAAGCATACGAACCACACAAATGCTAAGAACACAATTGTGAATTTTTGGAGTTTGGAGGAAACTTGACGACTGTTCATAGTTGCATATAGCTAGAGAATGAAAACAGGAACAGAAGTAATCTCGGGAAAATTAATTTGGTGGAAAAGTAATCCCAGAAAACAAGCCAGGTTAGGATTTAGTTCTGACAAGCAAATGCCTATGTAATAAAACAACAATATAAAGCGGAAACAATCCCAGGATGCAAATGTGGAGAATTGAAGACTTTTGGATTCACTAACAGCTAAGGGAGTGTTTTTATTTAAATGTCACTACTCCTTTATAAACTCTGACAGAGGCCTAGCCTAGTGCAAACGCAACTGTTGTTTGCTGAGAGGCCTCAAATATGTCCAACAAGTTAACATGCTGATAGACGCCACAGTAGAAGAAGATTCTGCACATTGGCATATAAATCGTGTAGCACGGCGCAATTTGCTGCCAATTAACATCGTACTTGTGTGTATAAAAGCAGATGTTATATTATACTGTCAGTTTGTATCATGAGTAAATTATTCTCGAACATTCATTTTATTCTTGCAGACAAGCTGAATTTGTTCTACGCATGCGCTACTAACATGGAGCTGGAAATACCAAATCGTCTACCGAGCAACGTTTCCAATCTCACAACTTTAGGTCAGTATAGCAGAGCTACTTTGCACCTACTCTCACAACGGTTATGGGGTCGAGCACCGGGAGATGATCAGCTAATAATTCTACAACACTTGTGTCAATAACATCGAGCTAACCGTGCAATTATAACACGTTTTAGCACGGTTATGTGAAATGTAGACGTACATGTGTCAAGTGCAGGTGTTCATTAGGAGATTCCATTTCACAAATGGCATGTACAAATGTATCCACCTAATTTCCCAACAGCTGACAAATCACTCCCCATTTGAGAGACCACATAAACTTGTCCACTGACATTGGCACGATGCCAATCGAGACGGGAGCATCGTCCCAACATCAGTGGACGATTTTTTTTTTAAAAAAGGGGAGAAAGGTTGTCAAAGTTTAAAATATGTTTTCAACCTTTCATTGTAATCTTTGTTGATAATCAATTTGAGTAGTGCAATAGAATAGAAATAATGTTTTCATAGACGTGCTAAATGGTTATTTTACGCAAGGTTAGTTTGGGAAAGTTGATAAATTTTAGGGCACGGGCTTCGCCCTTGCCCTAAAATATAAACTTCCCACACTAACCGTGCGTAAAATAACCATTTAGCACGCCTATGAAACATTATTTCTTAATTTGATGTTGATCAAATATGGCTTAACTATGGTCACAACAACAAACTAGAAGTGTAATGGGGAATGTTCAAAATGTTCATTGTGTATAATAAGTATTCATTGAAGTATTTAATTGCGCATAAATAACTGACACTTAACCAAGTTTACATGGCTTCGTTCGTTCTTACTGCGTCATAAATCCTCTTACTGAACTTACATGTACACTCCGGGACAACACGGCTCCATGGATCGTACGGCTCTATCCGGCAATATAAAACAACCCCTCCCCACTCTCTGACAACTGCTTTTATCGAGTTCGGCAAATAGTTTCATTGCCGTGAAGAGCTGATCTGTCTGCAATCAGCCTTCAAACATCAACGGTCGATTAAATTGCTCCTCCATTATATTCGTACGTGTCACGTGATCGGCAACGTATCATGCGGATCATGTGGCTCGTACGAAGATAATGGCGGTACCCAGGAGAAATTCAACCGACTCTTGATGTTTGAAGACTGATTGCAAACGGATCAGCTCTTCACGACAATGAAACTATTCGCCGAACTAGATAAATTCAGTGGGCAGAGAATGGGAAGGGTTTGTTTTATTGCCGGACAGAGCCGTACGACCCATGAAGCCGTGTTTTCCCGAGATTCATGACGTAGTAAGAACGAATGTCAGTGTCAAGGTGTCTCACTGTCAACAATGATAGGTATCGAGGATGACCCGAAACACTTAATCGGAACCCATTTCCATACCAACCTCGCCACCAGGGGTCGCTCTCCGCTGGAAAATTGGCCGCTCCGACGAACCCCTGGGACGACGGTCGCTGAAAATTGGTCCCATAATACATTGAAAAATTCTTTCACGTGGCCCCTTCCGGTTCCATTGGAACATATCCTATTCTTTATAGAACGTCAGTCATGAGTCATTTTCATGGCCAGTGTCATAACGTCATGACGTCAGAATAAAAAAATGTTTCGCAAGAATGCATAAAGAATTCTAGTAGGCTACGTCATCTTTCAGACGCGCTCGTAACATTCATGACGTCGGGACGTCGGCTTGATCTCCACAGATACGCTCTCGTTATGTTCTAAATTCTAGGGTTTTGTTTTCTATCCAATGACCGATCGTACTGCCGAGCGCCCTCCCAGAGCATAGTAGGGAGGACAGGACCGGATAGCTCTGGTTTCGAGATTGTTTCCATACCAAATAAGAAGAGAATCAGACAATCTCGAAACCAGAGCTATCCGGTCCTGTCCTCCCTACTAGGCTCTGGGACGGCGCTCAGCCGTACGATCGGTCATTGGATAGCACAAGAAACACTAGAATTCAGAACATAACGAGGGCATCTCTGTGGAGATCATGCCGATCTCCCAACGTCATGGACATTACGAGCGCGTCTGACAAGGTTCAAGGTTCAAGGTTCTTTATTTGCTGATCACAGCGCCCGTTATCGAGCAGATATACAATCAAGCGAAGATAATTAAGTATATATACATATAGAATAACCTAGTTGATTAGAAATAATTTGATTTACAGAAAAATAACAGTCGTGATACAAGGAACAATAATGCCAGGAGCAGCGATTTCGCTGGCATTTTACAATAAATTATGATCTTACTGACTAGTATCTGTTTGTAACACTAAAAACGTATATTAGCTAACATCTGTTATTCCTGTACCAGTAACACATTTGTCATGTTTAGATGCCGAACCATCAATCATATTGCTACGTGCGCTCATACAATCATGAACAAACTTACCTAAATTTTTCACAATAATTGGATCCTCGCACGATAAGAGCCAAATAAATTTGTTTGAAATATCGAGTTGAGAAAAGTTGGCATTCATGCTATCACATTTAAATAGAAATATGTCCCGAAAATTATCATATTTATTACATTCCATTAAAAAATGGAATTCATCTTCAACCTTACCAGCATTGCAAAGAGTACATAAACGCTTATCTGCTGGTACTTTGGCAAATGACGTATGCTCATAATGCATTCTTGCGAAACATTTTCTATTCTGACGTCACGACGTTATTGATGCTGGCGAAGAAAATGACTCATGACTGACGTTTCAAAAGGAATGGAATATGTTCCAATGGAACCGGAAGAGGACACGTGAACGAATTTTTCAATGTATTATGGGACCCACTTTCAGTGAGCGTGGTCCCAGGGGTTCGTCGGAGCGGCCAATTTTCCAGCGGAGAGCGACCCCTGGTGGCGAGGTTGGAGAATCAGAATACACTCGGCAAGGAAATATTCGATAAGGAGTAATTGATTTTATGCAATCTCATTGGTTGAAAATCGATTGTTGTCAGTCAGTTACATAAAGTAGCGTCATTGGTTACGTAACTCTCCATATTTCCGTTGTTACTGTCATTTATGAGACAACACAGTGGAAGGCAGAAGAAAAGCCCATAGAACCGAAGACTGTTGACAATCCGAGCATATACGACTCCGTCGAAAAACGGAAGTACGATTCACCAAGCGTTTGGAAACAAGCCTATCTCTCTCAGTGGTTGCCGTGTGTGTTGGCATGGAACTATCTAAATATTTTGCCTACCATTGCCCACCATTGCCCCTTTAATGCATAGAAACAATAGGGTGTGGTATAGGGTACACTGAACCAAAGAATCCTTAAAAAATTATTGAATATTCACCGACAAAAGCACCAGTGGAATATTTCGTGAAATCATTCCATAGCATGGTATGGAATATTCCTTGCTATGCTGTGGAATGTTCTACAGTTGCTATAGTGATAAAATATTCCATAACTTTGTTTTGTTCAGTGTATGGTATAGTGTTAGAGTTAGCTTCAGGATTAGGGACATTGGTTAAAGCAAATAGTGAGGGGAGGCGGGGAACCTTCCAGGAGGAGATCTGAAACTTGTGCGAGACATCAGTTTGAGGAAGCCCCATTCTCTCTATGTTGACAACCATATCTCGCAAGTGAGACCCCTTTGGTGAATCGCTGGTCAAAAGTTTCTCTCACAAAACTGTTGGTGGTCTGATAACTATGTTTGCATTATATTTGGTGACCGATATCACGATATCATGTCAAGTCAGATCTTGCTTCACACAAGATCAAGGACTGAAAAGCACTATAGACTTGTGGGTGAGCCACAAATGTGAACAAGCTGTGGGTGAATGCAAGGAAACAGAAAACTGGTCAAGCTTGTTCTGTTCGTGTAGCCATATACCGTTTAAAAGTCTAGAACCAAAAAACCAGAGATAGCCTTTGCTGGGATACCGTTCTTTTGAGTACATTTTTGACCAAAAAGGTTTTTTGAATGCAGGACAAGTGTCTGTAGTAGTATCTCAGTCAAAGAACCTTTCAGGAACTTATTCATTCGAAAGTGTCTTTGGGATATGGGAGCACTAAATTTGACTTGTCCCTTTTGTATCATTGATCTGATACGTTTGTTTATATAATATATATTTTCAGGGATAACTGATGGCATAGACGCATTTATGTTTGAAGACGGCGCGTCCTGGGCACTATGGATCAAAGAAATCGCAACGCCAATCATCGTCCTCGTTGGAATTGTGGGAAACATTCTGAGCTTTGTCGTCATGTCCTCGAGACGATTACGTCACAAGTCATACAGCTACTATCTGCGCGCGCTGGCAGTATTCGACAGCCTGACGCTGATCGACAGAGAAATCATGGCCGTGGAAGAACTGTATTTATCACAAGGAAAGTCCAGCCTGTATTACAACTTTGGAAATGCTGCTTGCAAAACTATGAGGTTTTCGGAGAACGTCTGTTGTCTAATGTCCTCCTGGCTTGTTGTTTTTATGGCGCTGGAGCGATTCATAGCGATCTATTTTCCCCTGCGGAAGGGTATATTTTGCACGCGCTGTAGAGCTTTGGTCGCCATACTGACGTTGTTTATCGTCATCTTCTATTCGCAGCTGTACGTCCTGATAATGGTTGAACACGTGGGTGGCACATGCCGTGCGCAAAAGGACTTTCGGGGGGTATATACGCGGCTCTATTCTTACTTTTATTTACTCGTGTTAATTTTAGTACTTCCGGTCACACTTATCCTGATCTGTAACATCATGGTTCTGTGCAAAATATACCGATACAGGAAAATCAATTCCAATCAGTCCAGAGATTCTAGTCAGAGTTCTGAGAGAACGACATGGATCTCACAGCGACGCAATAAGACAACCTATATGTTGCTGACCATCACATTTACCTATATCGTCACGATGTTGCCGATTGCTCTGTGCTCCGTGGTGCTTCAAGTTCTTATTGAAGTGAAGCCCCGAATGGAATTTTTTTATATCTTCATGGCGTTCTCGCCTTATCACCACCTCTTGGAAGTTTTATCCGCCGTCAACTACGGAATTAACTTTTTCGTGTACATTATCTCAGGAAAGATGTTCCGGCTTGAGCTGAAACGTGTGCTCACAGGCGATTCCTCCGTCAACACGAACGGAATGAAAACGAGGTCCACAAACTTCAAGGAAGACATTCCCATGAACTGATTTCAAAGAAGTTTTTCAAATATATAGAGCATCCCCACGTGCACTTTGGGAAAACAGCTTGTGTTGAGGGGAAGCGTGACATTGTTGTTGTTGTTGTTGTTGCTGTAATAGATTGGTGTCATATTTGAAAAAGATTCAGTAACTAGAATATAACAAAAACACAACAAGATGAAATTTTACACACATATAATATAGGCTACGTGGATGCAATATTCATCCAAACCGGTTGAATACTGCTATACCACAATCGCACATGATTAATGTGAAATAGTTTTTCATCAAAACTGGATATTTTGAAAATAATGAAATGTCAAAGAGGGCAATCTTGTTACCTCTTAAATGTTACCGAATTGGAATTTTGATAAAATTCTCTACCAAATTTGAGATCGTCTGTACCATAAACTGATAGAAATTTTTTATCAAAACTCTAATTCGGTAACATTTCAGAGCCAAGAAGAATGCCATGTTTGTTATTTCATTATTTTCAAAATATCCAGTTTTGATGTGATGCCGGTTAAGTTTAAGTGTGATGTTTCAGCTTGCTGTGCTCTATTATTTCCAGTTATTGAAACTTCTTCAAAATTGGAACCAATTTCTTTCAACAATGTCGCACTAGCGGATACTTAAATCATATCGGGTATCATAGTTTGTCGATTAATCTCCAATCAAACATTCGTGATGATTTTTTTGTGTGGATATAGTACATTTACGTGAATAATGTATTCGGTCGAGGGTGACATGAACAAGCACACTCCCTCCTCAACCCCGTCGTGGGCCATTGGAATTTCGTTGCTACTGTGAAACATAACCAACTGTAGTCAGTATATATGGTAGCTCGTCGTATTTTGTCGTAAATGCGAACTTATTTTGTAATCATACACTGTAAATCACCTGTTTAGGGTTACAACACTAAAAGTGAGGTTCACACACGTTTCAGTCTAATATATTTAGGGTTTAAACATCTTGGTGTTTAGGTTAACACACTTGTTTTGACGGTTGAAACACTTTCGCGTTAATAACCTGAATATTTATGTGTTTATAACCTGAACATCCATGTCTTTAAAAGCCAAACACATCCAAGCTGAAACATGTTTTCAAACTGAACCTCTCTATTAGTGTTTTAACCCCAAACATGTGATTTAGAGTGTATACGATCATTATGGGTATATTTAACATGACAAGGATTGCCGGGTTCTTATGAAGTTACGTTGTCGTTGTTTCATCCGAAAATAAAATTGTCCCCGATAGGTATTATTATTAACTGTATTATTACAGATATTCTTACAAAGGATACAACCTTAGAAATCTTTACTTTTCAAAATATTTGGTTCTACATAGAATAAACTTTGGTTCTACGTGGAAACAATTTTGATTCATTTTGGTTAGTTTTATTGGATTCTTCGTACATGTATGCATTTGGTTCTTTATTTTGGTTCTACCTAAACAACCATTTTTCTTTCTGACACAAAGGTGAATAAATAACCAAAATCGAATAACTAACAGACTGCAAATAGCCAAAATCAACCAAAATTGGTTTCACGTTCCGGGTATCGAAACTAATTACCGGTATTGAGGCCGAAATGACTCCTCCCTTCAAATCATCATAGTTCTCGCCTTTGGTGATGCGCCTCAAAAGCATCGACATATGAGGTCAAAAGATACATCACCGACACCTGGGTGAACCGACCAACTTTTAAATACCGATATAATGCATGGTCCCAAGACATCAATATAAAGTATTTTGAACCTTCATAAGACAGAACTCTGTCAAAACCGACACTATGATCTGTTCCTAAGCATGGACGGTTTGCACAGGTTTCGCACTATATATTTCCGCGCCGTTCGCGTGCTCTTCGCGCGTCAACACTTTTTCCGAACATTTTTAGCAAAGTTATGTCCACTCACCAAGGCCAGAGTCACCCGCGATCTTGAATTTTCTGTAAATAGTGAATGTCAGTTGTTACAAAAAGATGTTCTCCTTTGGAATCTTGTTGAAGACTGATTGAGGACTTACTACAATGAGCTGAATGTCAGCCCGTTCACTAAGTGAGGAAAGCTGGTGCCTTATATTAGTACTAGACATGCATAATAATGTGTATAATATATTCTACAACACTCGAGTCTATAACAACTTGCTAACCGTGCAATTATTGCGTGTTTTGGCACGGTTGTGTGAAATATACATGTGTCAAGTGCAGGTGTTCATTGGGAGATTCTATTTTACAAGGTGGGAGAGGACGGAGTCGTCTGCTTCATACAATCGAATAAACACACGCATAAATTACAAGATGGAATTTCTTTCTCAAGTTCAACTGCTGTCAAAAATAGACCTAAATCCAAGTATTTCAACAGAGCCTGGCTCAGCTGACAGAATAACTCTCCATTTGAGAGACCACAGAAACTCGTCGGCTGACATTGGCACGATGCCAACCGAGACGGGAGCATCGTGCCAATATCAGTGGACGAGTTTTTTTTTCAAGAAAGGGGAGAAAGGTTGCCAAAGTTTAAAATATTTTTCCAACCTTTCGTTACAATCTTTTATGATAATCAATTTGGGTAGTGCAATATATTAGAAATAATGTTGTTTCACGGTAACCGTGCGTAAAATAACCATTGAGCACGCGTATGAAAACATTATTGCTTAAATAATGTATAATAATAATGCCACCACAACATACATCGCTTGCATGGTATTTGGTTTGCAGTTGCGTCGTTCCATAGGTGACTCTATTGTACCGATATGTGCTAATAGTATATATGTGCCTAATGTGATGGTACCGCCGGTTACCAATCTGATTAAAACTCAGACTTAATAACCGCTCCTCTGTCGCTAATTAAGATCTGGGACAGTCCCTATAACAAATCCGTCAGATGAACTCCGAATCAAATAGTTTCCGGGTCAAATAGTCGCCCAGTGAGACGCCTCGTAGTATAGCGTGTCCGCTTCTCTCCTAATATTAACGTTGTTGTTGCGATGCAGTTATGAACTGATTTTATGAAACAAAATAACCATACCTATATATCCAGCAGTGCAAGAAATATCTCTGCGCCTCGTCCGTACACTCGGCAACATAAATATTTCCCATAGCCGGTAGGAAGAACGGCTATACAGTGTCTTTTACGTAGCATGCAAGAAAGCATCTGCAGTTGCTCCTGCTTTAATGCGGACACGTCAGATTCATGGCACACCATAATTTTCGATCTCGCCTTGAACTTCGCCGCCGCTGAATCTAGGCACCCCTTCGCATGTCGAAGTTAAACTGTGATTGGTCGCCAGTCTGACATTCGTGACAGATTTAAGATAGGAACTGTCCCAGATTTTAATTATTTATTTATTTATTTATTGATATATTTAGCGCTGGAAAAGATATTCAATAAACAAAGTAATGTACCGCGAAATTCAAATAAAACATTGAGTTGATGGGCCGCGAAATCCGAATGGGAAGCGGTCAGATAGAGGAGCGGTTATTAAGACTGAGTTTTAATCAGATTGCGTCGGTTACTCAGGTAATCATTCCTGAATTCTGAATTTACCCGTGATCTTCTGCTCCAATCGATTGCTGTGCAAATCGTCACAAAATAGCCCAATATGAAAAGCAACAAAGTTTCAGCTTTCATTTCAACCTCCAAACAGGGTTATCTCCCCTTCTGCCAGTCGATCGACCCTGCCCACAGTCAATTTACATGTAGCCATGTACCAAAGCATCATTTCACAAAACCTGAATTTGGCCAGCCAAAAACAGTCCACATACTAAATACAAGGATATATAATTTTGCAGATGTGAATGTGCGGGACCATTTGATTCCGACAAAACAAGCATCGATAATTTGTTTTCAAACAAACGAACGTTAGCTTTGATGTAGGCTTGATGTTGTTGTTGTTGGAAAGAGATGAACAGTTATTTAATTACCCGTAGTCACCGATTGTTTGATGTGTTTTGTCTGTCAAATACCCCAGACGTGCTGCAGTTGATTAATTCTGGTTAATTCAAGTTTTTGCGATACAGAGCAGTTCGGATAATCTCGCACTTTTAATCTCCGTCAAAGGCTACTTGGCTTGGTGAAGACCCACTGTGCGGAGACTGCCAGAGCGTTTTTTCGCCCTGTATAATTGACTGAGGGCAGGGTCGATCGACTGGCAGAAGGGGAGATAACCCTATTTGGAGGTTGCTTTCATTTTTCTCCATTTTGTAGCACGAGAATCATTCCCGCCCCGAACCAGGTCAGATAAGTTTAACTCCCCCGGGCCTGGGCGAGTTGGGGCCTGTCTTAACCTGGTGGGTCGCCGCCCCCCATTCTTAATTTCGTTATCCTTTGGGTTAGAGAGCTGAAACTTTTCATACTATATATCTTGGTGAAGCTCTACAAGAAAAGGTAAACAAAAATCCAACATCCAAACAATTTCTCTCCTATTTTTTTGGAACGAGTTTCGGATTTTTTCGATAGCTTCTCTCTTCAGCTAATTATAATATGATAGAGAATAATTAGATTTAATCATAAAAGCAAAATAAATTACGTATGCCATTTTGGGCAAGAAAAATGTGAAACTGCACAGAAAAACCGAAAACATGACTTTCTGTGGGCACCTGGTGGACACTTTTTTTAAATTTTCCCACGATCCTTTGCAATTAGGATTATGGAAATATTCTCAACATGACGCCAATACGATTCGCGGAAAAGTCAGAAAGTTTCAGCTTCATTATTCTGTACATTTCGAAGCTGCGGTGAAAAGTTTGGTAAGGAGGGGGCGGCGGGGGAAAATGACCCCCCCTCCCCCCCCCTCGCTCCAGACCAGATGGTGCTTAGGAATATACATTCTCTGGACCATGACCCTTAGTGGTATAACTAGAGTAGAACCGGTAAATATACACCATTATATGAATCTCATCGTGGGGAATGACCATTGATCTTGAGGTATTTACTAGATCGCCAAATCTGTATGCGCATGTACAAAAATACTTATAGGTTAAAGACTTCATCCAATATTGTTTACGAAGCAAGGTAAAAGAAGGTGGGGATACATGGATCACATCCGGCTGAATGTCAAACAATTTACCACTCTCCATAGCTCATTAATCTCTCATACTGGGGATGTTGGATGAATCGTGTCCGAGGTTTGGTACACGTCCGTCCACGCTGACAGTTGGGTTCGGCAAGTCGGTTATGGTTTCGTATCATTGCACCGCAGTTTAGTCGCAATGGAATTACGAACGAATATGTATCGCTTGAGTTAATGAATTGCTCAAGTTTGAACATCTTTCACTAAAACTGATTGAATGTTTAACCCTACCTGGCCTGGGGGGAGCACTTTCCGCCCCCCCCCCCTCTCTTGGTGTTTTGCTCCTATCTCCGGAACGACAACAAATTGAGAGCTGAAACTCCGTGACTTTTTAGATTATGATATTGGCGTTATTTTGAACCTACTTGCATGACCCTCCGAGCAGAGGATCATGGGTAAATTCAAAATGGCGGCCATGTGGGGTACCAGAACAGTGATGTTTTCGTCATATTTCTTCAAAATATTTGCTTTTCTGTTTGGAAAAGTGGGTAAAACCCATTTTATTTCATATCAGATTATTATTTACTAATTTATCGTGCAGTTTTTTCGAAGAAAAAAACAAAAATAAAAAATTCGAAAATTCTGACCGAAAAATCGTCCATAAATGCTCTCTTTGAAAATGACGTCAGAGTGACGTCATCATGGCGGCCATCTTGGACTTTTTTTACGTCTTCTTGTAGAGCTTGACGCAAAGATATAGTGTGTTAAGTTTCACCTCTCTAGCCTTCGCGATAGCGAAAATATATACGGGGGGCACTTTCCGCCCCCCATCCAGGCTGTTGTACACCCCAAATCGCCCAGGACAGATAGGGTTAACTAAAGTTCGAGTGAATTTTACTGGAACTTGAGTGACTTATTAACGATAAAGACTGGAAATGTGATCTTACGACACAAAGATTGTGGCCAAGAGATAAACTGCTTCTCGCCCACGCGTCTCTAGAGCCAGTCCATTGTTCTCTTCTGTGTGAAAGGCTGATTTATGCTAAAAAATAACAACAACGGAAAAGGATTGTTTTGCAGGTGCACTAGATTATTGAACAATTTTTTTTTTTTTAATAGTTCAGCTTGTGCGATCAGACAGGATATATATTTCTTTATTATACAGCTATGTCCACTGATCCAATCAATTCATTTCAATCGCACCACGTGACCGTACAATACCCAAAGTCATATTGGATCCCAAAATGCCATATTGAATTCATATTGTACGCTTTCTAAGGGAGGTAACTCTTTGTGTTATGACGCCAAAATGAAGCAACAAAAAGTTGAAAAACCTATTTTCTCGCTCGATCATCTAGGAAATATCTTAAATATCATTATTTATTATACAACTATATCCTCTGATTCAATCAATTCATTTCAATCGCACCATGTGACCGTACAATACCCAAAGTCATATTGGATCCCAAAATGCCGTATTGAATTCATATTGTACGCTTTCTAAGGGAGGTAACTCTTTTTGTTATGGCGCCAAAATGAAGCTACAGAAAGTTAAAAAATCTATTTTCTCGCTTGATCATCTAGGAAATATCTTAAATATCATTATTTATCTAAAGTCAAAGTTACCAGTCAGTCAAATTTGTCTCAAATCGAGTTCGTCAAGTAGAAACTGATAATGGATTAACATGATATTTGCAGAATTACAGAGTCCTGTAGTTGAATTTGTTATAATTGAATATATTAATGTTATGTTGTTTAATCCAACAAAACTATATTGTAAAAAATCAATAACAAATAATTTAGTTTAATATTTCGATGACCTGTATAATAAATAGGTCATTATACAGTGCTTTGTACAATATGGATAGGTATTGTACTCGTCCATGTTGTGATGAAAACCCGTATTGGACGAGACGCCGACTCGACGCCTTCGGCGTCTCGTCCAATACGGGCTTTCATCACAACATGGACTTGTACAATACCAATCCATATTGTACAAAGCACTGTAAAATAACCTAATATTACACAAGAGATATCCGATCATAGCAAAAATTAAGATCCCGTTAACACCTGGAAGATTTGGTTTCTGCTGAGGTGATGGAATCCGTCGCCTTCCTCGTATTTATTTTCGTCACCGCTTGAGGTAGAGGGTTGAAACTATCCATACCATATATCTGGGTACAGTTCTACAAGCAAATGTAAGACAAATCCCAGATGGCCGCCACAATGACGTCAAAGTGACGTCATCTTCTCGGAAGCCATTTTCGCCTATTTTTTTCGACCGATTTTCCGATTTCTTTTCGATATTGTCTCTCAAAAACTATTGAATATGACAGAGAATAGTTACGGCACTTTTGGAAAAATAAATCACTTTAATGCCATCTAAGGCAAGAAACATGCGAACAAAGATGGACGGAAATGACCGAAGACACAATTTTCTGAGGACACCTCGTGGCCGCCATTTGAATTTCCCGTGATCCTTTGCACCTCATTCTCATGGCATCAGATTGTATATCCCCTATTGTCATATATACCTTGTTTACCGACGGTTCGGAGGTTACAAACTCTGACGTTGGGAGAATGTTGCACCTAGGATTATGCAAATCGTCTCAAAATGACGACAATAGGATTCGCGGAATGTCAGAATATTCATCTCTCTTGCTCTTTCGTTCAAGATGAGCAGATTTGTAATGACTTCCTTCGGTTGAAGCATATTCAGTGAAGCACATATACAAATACACTGTAAAGTCGGCGTGGAGCTTTTAAACACATGTTAAACATGTTTCACACATCAACGTGTTTTATAAAGTGTCATTTCGCTAAACGTATTTAGCTTCATTGTGTCTCATGGCTAAACACATGGAGCTATATCCGTCTAAATAGCTAAACAGGTTTAGATTACCACGTGTTTAATTCCCGTTTGAAGACCTACAGTGCACAATTTTCAACAAGTTAAACGCCAGTGGATGTGATTCGGAGACCCGTTTAGCTTTTAAACATGTTGAATAAACCTCTGACGTGGAGCTGTTAAACACGACTAATGCTGACAAGCGGATGATGAAGACATATTTCAGCTAAACATGTCAAAATTGTCAGTCATATTCGCGGGCAAATTAACAGCGCCCTCTGTATATCGATATTCTGATTGGCTAATAAGTTCACGTGTTTTTTTTGTGAGCGTCTGCTCCTGCATTTGTTGGTGAAACAAGGGGCGGGATCGTGGAACGATGTCTGGAACAAACTAAGCCACCTCAGTTTACTACTTAGAATAAGTCAAGGTAATGTAGTGTAGTCGATTCACGATGTCACATTTTGCCCCAGTTTGTTGTATACGTTATGACAGATCAGACAACTGTGCGACGCTCTTTGCTCTCGGAGGGGCGGAAGTGCCGTTGTTGGCGCTCGATCTGTGAACGAACTACGAAGTAAACGTGAATTGAATCCACTGCTCTTCTTCGTGTCTTTGAGGTAGGAACTACCTTCGTATTTGATTGTACATTCATGTAAGAATTATTATGAACTAGTTTAGCATAATTTGGCTAAGTGTCAGTGCTGGAAAAGGCGATTTTCTATGTGAAAATAGTAGAAATCTGTCATTAGTGGGGTAAACGTTGCATATACGTTGCTATGTCGGTAAAGGGGCTTTACCATGTTTACATTGCGAGATTAGTGCTTCGATAATAGTGAAGAGATATGCACATCTAGATCTTTGTAGTTACCGATGTATAAGTAATGGTAGTAACACGATTGATACGTTGGATAAATTTGTTTGACGTAAATATGTACTAGTATCGGAAACTGGGTGTTAGCTCAGGTATATATTATTAAGGGAGAGTGGGACTTCTCAATAACCAACCTAGTCGTCCGCTTCTCTGTGAAGTTATTGATGTACGTTGGAGTTATAGTTGTGGTTATGTTGGGAATGATTGCAGTAATTTAATTAATTAATGAAGGAATGCTGAATTATTTGCGGATTTATTGAATTACATTATGAGTTATTAATATTCATTTATTGATGAATCCTTGTGGGTCGGCGTATTCGACTGAAATTTTTTGAATTCGACTGAAAAAACGGAAACTCGGTAGGTTATTTGTTGATCGCTCGCTCAATACTTGTTCGATTCTGACAATTTACACTTTCCGGAGTAGCTGAAGAGATTCTCTTTTCAAAAATATATAGTTTGATGACAGTTTGATGTGGACTTCGCTGAAATTTTTTCTGGACCGACCGACATGCAGTTTTTCTTATCCGGAAAATTATTCCGTGAACTGACTGAAATACTTTTAGGTTTCCGGAATGCTCTACTTGCTCTGGCCAGGCTGTTTTTCTCTACCTGTGTACCTTTCCTAATTTTAGCTATATCATCTGTTCCTGAGGCGAAAGAAAAGTTTGATGAGGAACTCTAAAAAGAAGGAAGCCGAGACAAGCCATTACTAAAACAGTTATTCTGAATTCTCCATAAGAACAGGCGAGAGGCAATTGGGTCAGTCGGGGATAGTTCGGTCAAGAATCTTTTTGAGATTTGTCCCCTCCTCCAGGATGCAGAATTTGTGAGTATAGGTCATAACTTAAATTATTAAGTTTTCATTACCGATATTCATTGCAGTGCTCGAAATCTATTTGCTGGACATGCCCCACAGAGAATTGACTTGTCTGGCAATATTTTCCGGCATTGTCCGACAGTTTCATCATCAAGCAGACAGAGAAACAAAGCGATTAGAAGAAAATAATTTTTAGTGTCTTCCACGATGTTTCACTGCGATCGAAAAATCGCTTCACGTTTTCCCGTTGCAAAAATCCACTGTCATTGTTGTTTACGGCTGGGCTTTCCCGGCGACCTATTTAGCAGGATAAGATTAAAACAGTGGTGGGAGGACTTGGAGATGCTATATAGCCATCCGTTCCACATCTTGTGAACATGATACCTTGAGAACAATTCGACCAATCGACTTCAAACTTTAGAAGGTGCTTCACATCAGTTAGACGGTCATTGGTATTAATTTTCACTCGAGTACGTAATCCAAGATGGCTGCCATCGACCATATTGGATTCTGTCTCCCACATCTTGTGAATGCGATAACTCGAGAACAATTTGAACCAATCGACTACAAACTTGGGAAGGTTCTTCATGTCAGTCAGACGGCCATTGGTATTGATTTTCACTGATGTGCGTAATCCAAGATGGCTGCCATTGACCATATTATATTTCATCCATCCCACGTCTTGTGAACGCGACATCTTGAGAACAAATCAACCAATCGACTTCAAATTTGGGAAGGTTCTTAACATCAGTTAGATGGTCATTGGTATTGATTTTCACTGAGGTAAGTAATCCAAGATGGCTGCCATTGACAATATTGGATTCCATCCGTCTCACATCTTGCGAAAGCAATACCTCAAGCACAATATGACCAATCGACTTCAAAGTTCGGAAGGTTCTTCACATCAATCTGATGGCCATTGGTATCAATTAATTTTCATTGAGGTAGTATGTAATTCAAGATGGTTCCCATTGACCATCTTGGATTCCGTCCTTCCTGCATCTTTTGAGCATGATATTTTAAGAACAACTTAACCAATCGACTTCAAACATGAGAAGGTGCTCCACATCAGTTAGATGGCCATTGGTATTGATTTTCCCTGAGGTACGTAATCCAAGATGGCTGACATTGACCAACTTGGATTCCGTGTGTCCCGCATCATGTGAATGCGGTATCGTGAGAACAATTCGTTCCATTGACCAGGGGTTTTTCTTGACAGTTTTTCATCGGGGTAACCCCGATGAAAAACAAATAAGAATTGAGTTTTGACGTTTTTTTGGAAATTGAGTTTTCCATGAAAAAATTGAGTATTTTATTTTTCGGACATTCGCGCGCCGTAGGCGCGCGAAAAAATTGAGTTTCCTTCAATAAAATTGAGTTTCTGTAACGAAATGCAAAGATAATACAGCTCGCGAGAAGAAAGAAAAGACTGCACTCACGTGGTGGAAGAGCGATGTGTGCGTTGTTGTTGTTATACGCACAGCCTACGTTTTGTTCCACTTTGCATGCGGGCGTATGACGTTTCATTGGAAAGGGAATTCCTTGTAGTTTCTGATTGAATGCGTGATTTCGACCGATGGCCAATCAAACAGACGATAACATCGAAAAACTGCAAGGGGTGTCTTCCCGTTTCTCTAGTAACGGTAACAGCCGATCCTGTATCGGTTACCTTGATTGGACAAGCGGGGTAACGTAACCTACATCGCCTTAACTGGGTCAAGCTGATCTGAGGGAAACGCCATTTTTATCTCATCGCAACGAAATTACGTGGCGCAGAAGCTCGAAAGAAATTTGAAAATAAAGTTTGTTTAGCGGATTTAATCGAAACCCGCATTTTGGAAATATAAACTGAGCTTCTGTACTTCAACTATACCAAAGAATCATATATTTTGAAGGGGTTTTCTGTGAGTATTTTATATTTTCTGGGCGGCTTCTCGACAACGTTTTATGGAAATCTCCGTTGGTGTTTTTTTTTATTTTTCATTTTTATTTCTTCCTCCCGACTTCGTTATTCTGAGACAGAATATCAAGTTTACATTCAAGAAATCAAATCAGGCTTAGCTAACAATATATGTATGGTTTTTATCGAGTTTCATGCTTGGTAAATTTGAAAAAAGCGATTTCAGAATGGTACATCGCTGCACTCGCATTGGCAGAAGCAACGGCTCGTCGCATTTTTCGTATAGAAAGACGAGAGCCGTTTGAACGACTCGCCGCAGCGTAACAGTTAAAATGCTGAAAAACTGAACTTAGAAAAATAAAGGACTGAATAAAGATCTATGCATGGCGACATTCATACAGTTGACTCCTCGTCGATGATCAATAATAAACTCCAGTAAATGGGGAGAGTCAGACGCAGGCATTTGCACGTCGCTGAAAGTGAAAGTAGGCGGGATGATATATGTAGAGCTGCCAGATGTCAAGAAATATAAAGTGTCTCCATGAATAGATTTTGTAATAGATTATGTGATCGAAAATGCGAGACAAGAACTTTGATTTTCACAACACGTCGGTTCGGTATTGCTGCGCATCAACAACAACACAATGTTGTGGAGGGGGTGAAAAAAAACGTGATGGAGGGCGCATTTTATTTTCATTTTTCTGAAAGCCAACCAAAATGTTGGCCATACAACTGACATTTGAGATGCATACTGCAAACCTGTGTATGCATCAGCTGTTTTCAAGCACAGAAGAATTTTTCATCATTTAGATTTACACTGGAAGAAATATACCTCTGAAACGCCCGTACGCAATCTCTTTTTTTTTTGGGTATTGCATGTATTTTTTTTGCATGCTATTCCTATTTTTAAGATGAAAAGGCACTAAAAATTGAGTTTTCGCACTTCATTCGATGAAAATTGGGGAAAATTGAGTTTTCATACTTCATTCGATGAAAATGGGGAAAAATTGAGTATTAGGCCTTATTTAGCGCGCCGAAGGCGCGCGAAAAAAATTGAGTTTTATTGAATTCAGAAATTGAGTAGATGAAAAACTTTTGTCAAGAATAACCCCTGATTGACGTCAAACTTCAGAAGGTGCTTCACATCAGCTAGACAGCCCTTGGTATTGATTTTCATTATGTAATCCAATATGGCTGCCATTGACCATTTTGGATTTCACTCACCCATATTGTGCACATATGTGTTGTGAACACAATATCTCGATCCATTCCTCCCATCGATTTATAAATCTCACCATCCACAAACCCATATACGACTACAGATCGACTTACATTCCAGTTTTACACTACCCATTACTGATTCCCAAACCTCCTCAAATTGTCTCAACAATTCCAGTTAAACGTCTCTTTCCACATACACATATCCACTTTGCAAGTTATATTTAAGGAGATATTGGAAGCGTATATGCTGTACGCTCTCAAACAGGCTACTTGGCGGAGGACCTGCTAGCTACTCGGCTTGTAACATTGGACATATGGGTTGCGTGAGTTGTTGGGGATCTGTCCCCCCATGTTCTTTTTCCTGGAACAGCCCCTGAAGGCATTAAGCATATATTTTACACATTCATCCATTTGTCTGATCTTTCTCAATATTTGCTTAGTTAAATTTGAAGCTATCCAAATAGGAGTTGCAAATTGGCACAAAATTGACACACCCTCTTATTTTCTTATGTTATTCAAGGGAACAGACCTTGCGGATCTGGACGTTAAAGCCTGGTTGAAGTTTCAAGAAGAATTAAAGACCAAATCAGAAGTGCGAATTGAGTCCTTCCTGAGTGTTATATTTTCAAGAGTTGTGGCCCTTCATTCTTAAAATCTTCGTGAACTGAGACTTGTCCGAGCTGGATTTCCTGGATTTGTGTGTCCCATAGTGTCCCATAGTTGTGCAGGGTAAAGTTTCTCTGTGTTTCGCTTAGATTTTCAAGAGTTATGGCCCTTCGTTCTTGAAATCTCCGTGAATTATTTGTCCTGGCTGGATCGCGGTTAATATTGTATGGACATGTATGAAATTTGCATGTTGTGTGGACAATGCCCCATAGTTGTGCAATGTAAAGTTCCTCTGCATATCGGTTATATTTTAAAGAGTTATGACCCTTTGTTCCTCAAACCTCAAATATATATATTTGTCCAGGCTGGATTGATACTTAGGATATACATTATACAAATGAATCAAGGTGAAGAAAGTGACTTAAGCAGAGTTGTCATATTTTTGCGAAATAGGCCTTGATTTACCAATTAAAATCATTCCATTTCCAATTAACCGATCTGGGGAAAGTGGCTACATATATATGTTATTCTACATTCCAAAGCAGACCAGTGTAACTGCATGTATAGTCTCGGATTTATGATGAATTCAATTGACGACGTAATACACATTATTGTCACCATACAATAGTTGTGCATGTGTTGGACTTTTTCAACCTGATTCACATTTTTCTGAGCTCAGTTGTTCCCCTTCATCATGTATATCAGAAGCATTTTAAACAACCTGTTGTGGATATATCAAATACACCATTTCATCTATTTTCAAGCCTGGTTTCCACCAACTTTCTTAGTCTCAGGATTTATAATGAATTCAATTGATGATTTAATTGTCACCATGCAGCAGTTGTGGATGTTAAGGACTTTTCGACCTGATGGCATGATTCTGAGTTGTTCCCCCTGATTATGTAGAAGCAGCTTAAACGACCTGTTGTGGAAATATTAAATGAGCCAGTTTGACTATTTCTAAGGCTAGTTTTGATAACTGCTGTCAACCTTGTGGCCTAATGACTACTTTCCTCAATAAATTTATGGATTATTTTATTTCAGTTTGTTGTTGGCCTCTGATTTCTCCACCAAAGTAGATTAAGCAGTTGTGTGCCTTGGAGACAAAGAATATGAAGTCGAAGAACATAACATCCATACTGCCATTGCTAAACATGTTCAGAAGCTAAACGCTTGAGCTACGCGCATGCTCGTCAACACTTTTTCCACACATCCAATGGCTAAACATGTTCCCCGGATGTAATGTTTAGGATTTAAACGTGTTTAGCAGAGCACTATGGCTAAACATGTTTAGTAGGGAACTGTCGATAAACATGTTTAAACCCTAAGCACCAAATCACTAAACCACATGTTTAGCGGGATGACGTGTGGAAAAAGTGTTGACAGGTATGCGCGTAGCTTATGTGTTTAGATCCTCCACACATGTTTAACAGTGTACATTCAGCAGCACTGGTTATACAAAGATAAGAAATATGCAATAGAAGATCCTGCACCGAATTTTGTGCACAAACTCGTTCTTGTATACTATTGGTAAACGCGATGATAATCTATGTTTTTATTGTAATGCGGAAAAAGAATCTATTGAACATCTACTATTTTTGTGTCCTATCACACGGCATTTTTGGGACCAAATGCAAGAATGGTTTAAAAGTTTTGAATTAAAAGTTAAAATTACTCCAGAAATAATTGTATGCGGGTGGGATGGCGAGCAACAATGTCTGAATACGTTTGTTTTGTTAACAAAGCAATATATTTATAGTAACAAGTTCAGGTCATCAAATCTGAATTTGAATGCTCTTTTAAATAAATTTCACCAGTCATTATCAACTGGAGAAACATATCTAAATATATCTTTGGCATAAGCAATACAACGGACAAGTTAAGCAAAAAAATGGACTATGTGCGGAAAGGTTATCGAGAGTCTGAAACGTTAAAAATTCGAAAGGCAAAATGATAACTCGCACTAATTGTCAACCAACATTTAACCAGTCAAAAATAGAGGTGGCTATTTTATAATTGTGTAACCTCCCAATACGTCACCTACTAATGGATATTTTCCATTTAGTAATTACGTTTGTTTGTATGTATATATGTAACACGTGAGTCTCGAAGGTTTCCAGATCATTTTCATGTTGTTTGTTGGTTTGTATATATGTCAATGTGTAAAATGTCTGTATGTGTGCGTCTGTATATATGTATGTACGTTGCATTATCATAATAAAAAAAACAACAAAAAAAGAAATTCAGTGGCCTTCTCCAGGTGAGAGATCTACCTCTCTAAAACTGAGATAAAAAAGGTCCTGTTGCTTAACAAATTTTGTTTTATGCATCAAACACTCCAAGATCTTCTGGCGGCTTACCTTATATATTGTTACATGCATTAACAGTGGTTTTGAAGTGAGCATAGTCTGAATTTTTTTAGAGAACAAAACATGTCGTCTACATAGGCTAATAAGATAGACCACGATTTGTTTTCTAAACAACATCTGAGGCGGATATATACATGATATATGTCCATGGTCTCCTACGGCGGATGTTAGTTAGCTATATTCTAGAAATTATGGGCCAAGAACGACATTACGGCCGGTTTAGAGAGGTAGGTCTCTCTAACCCGTTCTCAGTGAATGATCGAACTACAGATTCTTAGATTCACTGTCTGTTGCCACGAGGGGAAGATTAATTTCCTCTGCATGATGGCTGTACATGGAAAGTCGCAAATCTCCAGCCAGTCATATCGTAGTTAGTTATATCTTCGCTACATGGCCGACATATTGTTGAACGCCACGTTAAACTCTCACTCACTCACTCACTCACTCACTCACTCATCCTTCAGTACACTGTGAATCAGGTTATACAGTGTAAATAAACAATTTGTCCATTTTTAAACACATAGTTAGATTGGCGTTTAATTTCTAAACGAATTTGGGATATAAACCCAATTGTAAGAATATCATCTGATCTATTTCGTCTTTATATCCGGAACATGTTTAGAACATAATCGCCAAAAGGGTGACATGTGTTTACGTTGCAGCAAATACGGACAAATTTCGTATTTAGTCTCTAAACGTCTTGTTTGCAGTGTACACCTGTCAGCGTGCATTATCATTTCTATATCCCGAATATCAAACGCAATGCACTCTGATCTCATCTAGCTGACAATAAAACCTGGCGAGAATATAAACAGTCCACCAGTAAAGTATTTAAATACATGTCAACATTTATCAATCTGTCAATATCCTCGATGAAGAGACTGCAATCCTCAGCAGATAAGTCAAACAAATTTGACGTCTACTCAATACACTAACTCTCCCTGACAGCCGACAGATGTCGCTGTGGAATTATGACCGTTGGCGCTTTGAATAAACGAATTAATTCTGAACAGCTCTTGTACCCGCGTGCACCCTGGGAACTATCATAAAGTAATTCACTGACCCTTTGGGATTGGTCCCTGGGAGTAAAGAGAACTTTGACCACCACGAAAATACATCCACTGGCTATGATTTTATCTACCTAGTAGTATAAGTGTCTTTAGCCACATATTACACAGATATGCATACACAAGAAAGCTTTAACGATTCAGTATACTCTGCAAGTAGTAATAAAGGCGGATCTGGGGTCGATTTAAGGGAAGATAACTCTTGCTGAGCCGGAGGTCATGGCCGTTACAGTTCCGGCAAAGGCTACCGCCGGAAATGACTGCCTCGCCGCGGAGGAATACACCCTCGGGGTCACTTCCGGTAACGTGATCTTTGCCGGAATGGCTATGTCATCCGGTCCAGTAAAGGTTATCTGCCACTAACTGCTACTCTAAATAGCCAGTTCTATAAAATCCTTAACTGAGTAGCTCCATAAAATCAATAACTTACAATTTTTATTCCGAAACTGAGCAGTACTGTACATTATCAGCCATTGGTCAGAATTTTCTCGGTTGATACTTCATGTAAGCAGCTATTGCCTAAGCGTTTGTGCAGCTGAAAAGTCTAGACACATTGTTGTCCTCAGACTTCGCTATTTTATGCATTGTCTCGTGATCCTTACGTGAAGAATGAACTACTTTTTCGGGGACTTTTCTGATCAGCGCGGTGAAAAGCAGTACTGAACAGTCATACTAAGATTGCCTGCGCATACAAAGCTGGTTCCCCGCACGAACGATTGAACTGTAACCAATTCGGTTCTAGATGGGATCAGTTGGCTCGGTTCTATATGAAACCGCCCCTCTGCTATAGGTACTGATCCGATTGTTGCAAAAAGTATCAGAAAGAACCTATATTTTTAAGAGAGAACCCGAAAGAATATTGGCTTTTCTCCGTGTTACGCAAGTCGAACCAAATCAAGAACCAATATGGTCCATTATGAACCAAAGTGGTTAACCCTTTTGGTTTCATAACGAACCACATTTGTTTGGTTCAACTTTTATTTCCACGTGTTTAGCAAGACGAACAAAATATTTTACTTAACGTTTCAAGAGTGTACAGAGCAGGTGCCTCCCATGTATGTTTTCTATTCACATTATGTAAAAATGTGTTGTAACATTCAGAATTTCCTCTTATATCATGTTTATCTGCATTTTCGTTAATTCGATATAGATTAAACAAGAAAAAATGGACTCCATATGCTATTGACTGCTTTATTTAACGTTCGTCTAGATCCGTAAGCCTAGTGTGAAACACCATTACCTGAAACACAGGGGCTCGTTACCGTTGTTAATTGGTTAATTGAGTTGATAACGGGGGGGTCGAGGTAGTGAATAAATGGGGCCCCATTTATTCTCTACTCCCCCGTAATCAACCTAATTAACCAATTAACAACGGTAACGAGCCCCTGTGACCTGAAAGACGTCTTCTACCTTCCCCAGAGTAAAACATGACAGGCTGAATTGAGGTACTGAAAACAGTGTGTACATCGTCGTTTTGGTACGACTACATGTACCGGGGCGATTTAGCGGTGATGACTACATCTTCTCCGTAACGGTATACCATAACGATAGCAAATTGGACACACAACCATGGGCGGTCCATCACGGAGAATAATTAGTCACTGGAGGAGTTTCCTGTGAAGATGTCGCCATAAACCAAAGAAGAAAGTGTATTTTAGTAAGGTTTTAAGGTCCGTGGTAGGAATTCAGATATCCCGATTACATAACTAAATTATCAGACTATATATATATTTGGAAAATATAGACATGAAACGAATGCGAATATAACGATTTGATAGGAGAAAAAGATGTATTCGAATTTTACAGTGGTATCGGTACAGCAAGTCGGTTCTCGTCGATTTGCCGTTAAACATTCAAGAAATGTGAAGATCAGTTGATGAGAAAATCGAAAACATACAGATAATACGACGTTTCATATAGAAAATTAGACGTTTTATAATATGGCACCAATAAGCCACCGTAGAATTTAGCTAATTTGACGGCGACAAATTAATTTCTGCATACAATTTGTCTTCCACATAATTTCAATCAAACTCGCGTGCTCTAAAATGATGCGACAGCCTTGTCGCGATGAAAGTATTCATGGTGAGCCAGATCACGTTGTCGATCAACCTCCCCACAGCGCATGCTCCGTTTCACAGACTCATTCCATTTCACCCCTGCCCCCAATAGTGACAGATGATCGTTATGACGTGGCTATGACGTATAGGGGAAAACCCACGCACAACACGGTTCAGTTTGAATCCGACCGAACAATTTCAGTTTTACACATGAGCGAATTGCTTTTCATATGCTCTGAACTATAAACGGGGAAAATAATCTCTAGATCATTCTTTTTAACGCTAGGTCAACAGAGAAAGTAATCGGAATGTTCAACAAATATCGTTTTCACTATACATGATGTCACTTCCGGTGGGATACTGCTCGGCCGGGAATAGTGTCCGAAAATTTGGCGGGTGACTGGGTTGGTTGGTGGTTGGTCTTCGAGTCGTACTTGCTGACGTTCTATAAACCCGGTCATATATGTCTTATATTGTAGTACCACTTGCAAGAAGAACATATCCAAAAAATCAGATATTTGGAACATATACCTTTTTATATATACGAGTGCTCATTCACCCCCATGGCTCACTCACCCCATGGGTTCATTCACCCCCATGGGTTAGTTTATAGGGATAGGGAGATGCGTGCCCTTTCTATACTACTCATCGCGCATGCGCAGTCGACCCATTCTACTGTAGGGTGCAAGCCTGACCCATGGAATCTCAGGTAGCGAAAACCCCAGGTTTCTCACCCCACCATATCCCGCGCCACACCTATAGGGATAGGGAGATCGCGTGCCCTTTCTATACTACTACTCATCGCGCATGCGCAGTCGACCCATTCTACTGTAGGGTGCAAGCCTGGCCCATGGAATCTCAGGTAGCGAAAACCCCAGGTCTCTCGCCCCACCATATCCCGCGCCACACCTATAGGGATAGGGAGATCGCGTGCCCTTTCTATACTACTACTCATCGCGCATGCGCAGTCGACCCATTCTACTGTAGGGTGCAAGCCTGGCCCATGGAATCTCAGGTAGCGAAAACCCTAGGTTTCTCGTCTCACCCTATCCCGCGCCACACCTATGCGACCCGCTGTGCAGTGAGTAAAGCGGAGGAGGAGGAGTAGGAGGAGTAGGAGGAGTAGGAGGAGGAGTAGGAGGAGGAGTAGGAGGAGGAGTAGGAGGAGTAGGAGGAGGAGGAGGAGGAGTAGGAGGAGTAGGAGGAGGAGTAGGAGGAGGAGTAGGAGGAGGAGTAGGAGGAGTAGGAGGAGGAGTCAGACACGCCACGGATTATACTAGAGAGATATATAAACATGAGCTCTCAGAATATTACGTTAGATAAAAATTAACATGGTGAACTTTTAATTTCTTTGCTCATATTTTTACCGCGTGTATTACAGACGGACATTATGTTAAAAGATACATGTAGGAGAAAGGAGAAAACCTCAAATCCAAAGTGTAGGTAGACTGAAAAGTGTAAAGGAGATGGTACGATAAGGCGGGATTTTGGCCTATACGTGGTGCGGTTGAAATCGAAAATATAAAATGTCAAAAAACAACCTGTGTTTATAGTTGTAACGACAAGAGAAAATATATTTACACAATATGTGAAAGTTCTAGCTCCATAGTCATGACATGAAATCCACAGCATGTGCTATTTCGTGAAAAAGGAGTCTAAATCGAGTCATTCAAACACACATTTAGACACGAAGCACCCCTTGGACCAGCAACAATTTTCAACAGTGTAGATATAATGCCACCGCAGCGCTCGTCATCATTTTAAATGGCGTTTTGGTCAAAGGGGGTTCTTCGTGTCTAAATGTGTGTCTGAATGACTCGATTCAGACCCTTTTTTCTCACGAATTAGCGCATGGTGCGTATATCAATTTCATGTCATAACTATAATCATATCGCAATCGGGCTAGAACGTTCACATATTGTGTACATATATTTTCTCTTGCCGTTATATTAAAACACAATTATATTTCGGACATTTTTTTTTTTTTCGATTTCAACCGCACCACGTATAGGCCAAAATCCCGCCTTATCGTACCATCTCCTTTGATTGTTTTTTTCTGCGTCAAATAGATAACATGAGTAGCGTGACTAACGTCACAGGACCTACGAAGTAGGGTGAGGAAGATGACTTGGGGGTTCAAGCGTAATGTTATAGGTAACTTAAGTAGGTCAAATTTCATCAAATATAGGCCAGCTTAGAACTTGCGGGTAACACTCCCCTAATGCAAGTTCATGCCAAAAATCCAGGTTCTAATGTCAACGGTTCTCCTTATTTTGCCGACGAAAGGATTCGGATAGACTCACTCACTCACTCACTCACTCATTACCGGACAATTTGCAAATGAGAGCCTACTTCGTAAGAATAATCGATCTAGGTGACAATTTTAAGGGATATTCTAGGATCATCATTTAGTATTAATATATATGAAAGCTGATTTTTCTACATGGCAGTGTGACTAACGTCACAGGACCTACGAAGTAGGGTTTGATATGATTTAAGTGTGTACTCGAGAGATGACTTGGGGGCCCTATGTGCTACCGTGAAAGAATTTATTTAGCAGTCTCTAATTGACAGTGGGTACTATTAACTTTCCCAGATGTCACCGCTGGTGAGTCATTAGCGTAGCAACTATTATCGCCCTCAGTTCCTATTACCCTGGACATTTATCAGCCCAGCAGTACAGCACGAGCTCAAATTCGGTTAACTTCGGCGATTTTACGAGAACCGGCGTGCCCAACGTGATATGCCGTATCAGGGAACCTTCAAAAGTCACAGTGAAACATACACCCAAGGGTTCCCGATGGTCATGACAGTGCACTCACTGAACCATCAATAAATAATTAAAAACATAATTATAAATCAAATTTTCATCAGAATTCGGTCAGCTCAGAACTTGCTGGTAACAATGCCCTTATACACGTTCATGCCAAAAATCAAGGTTCTAATGTCATCGGTTCTCCTTATTTTGCCGACGAAAGGATTCGGATGGACTCACTCACTCACTGACTACCGGACAATTTGCAGATGGTAGCCTACTTCGTAGGAATAAATGTAGGTTTCGTGGGATATATCTGGTGAATTTCGGTAAACGAAAGGTAATGTAACCCTTTTCCTGCGAAGTAGGCTTTCATATAATGCAAATTGTCCGGTAACGAGTGAGTGAGTGAGGGAGTCCATCCGAATCCTTTCGTCGGCAAAATAAGGAGAACCGTTGACATTAGAACCTTGATTTTTGGCATGAACGTGCATTAGGGGACTGTTACCAGCAAGTTCTGAGCTGACCTACTTTTGATGAAAATTTGACCTACTTAGGTGATCTATAACACTAGGCCTGGACCCCTAAGTCATCTAGGTGACCTGTAACATTACGCTTGGACTCCCAAGTCATCTTCCTCACCCTACTTCGTAGCTCCTGTGACGTTAGTCACACTACTCATGTAATCAGACTACTTGGGATAAGAGGCAATGTCAAAAACATTGTCTAATGACAGCATCTTACAACAGTGTCTAACGGCATTAACTAACGACACTTATTCTTTTTCCACCAAATGACACACAGCCTCCAATGATAGATACACAGTGAAATTTAATTTGCTTAACAGTACAACGAATAGCTCTCGTATTCAGATATTGTACCATGAATTCCTTTGATATAAAATACAATGGGGCAAGCTCACGGGGATAATGTGTACCGTGTGGAGAAAACCATTTCGAACTGCATGCTATTGACGGTCATGCACAAAAGTGGGATTAGAACGTCAGGCTGAATCCACAAAACGACAAAATGGGGACGATCGATTGATAAACTCATCAGTGGTTCACTTTACCTTTAAGGTTGAATTGTTTCTCCAGGCATCATATCTTAAATTAGCGATAATTCACGGACCACAGCCTCGTTTCCATCCTCGCTAAAATCAGAGTTATCGCTATCTAAGAGAACTCTGCTACGAATGAAGGATGACCCGTGCTCACGGACAATTCAAGTATGGTTCAAACCAAAGAAGCATATACGATTGCCCAATCACATGGCCTGTTTTTACGACCACAGAATGTAGTCACGTGACAATATATCATGCTGTGATTGGTGATTGATGCACATTTTATTGCGCAATTCCGTTAATTCAAGAATGTAATGCCATCTGCTATCCGTCTTTGTTAAGGTTTCACCTTTGGCTGAAACACATTTTGACGTGGTGAGAATGCGAACCAGCTATACAGGGAAAGGACATCAATTGATTAATCATACAATCTTCCACTCTGCATTGGCTCATGTGGTATCAGTTTTCGTCCGTCTTCTCATGCACAGCTTGCACTTACCCAATCGGAATTAGTAATAGCACTCATCCGGGTCCCTGCATAACGCGCGAACATCAGATTCTCTTGAGACTAAATGACTTACACCGGGTCATTCTCGACTGCTCGGCCTATTCCCTCGAAATCATAATACCCCGCGCATTAATGGTGTAAGGATTTTACAGCTCTCAGATGTACATGTAAACCTTGATCCGTCGCAGGAACTACCAGGATAAGAGCTATCTCCACCAACTCGAGAATATTGTCGTAGTAGGCTTCAGTTTCGGGTGACAAATCTGGCAAGGAAGATAACAATTGTTTTGCAATCATACTCAATACACGCGACGGTCATAATTCGCCTGTCCCTTGCCTGTATTTTTAAGAAGATCACAGCTTTACATACACCCACAGACCACAGATTGTGGGTTATTATTCCATGGTTTCTATATATAGAGACAACCTCTAGGTCTCTGAGTCTGTCACCGCGAGTTTTTCTTCCGACATAACCTACACGCACCTACTAGGTGAATAAATCACGTGACCGCTCAGAATCTCGCATGTTCACATGAGATTGATGCGCGTGGTTGTGCTGCTGCTTTCGCGCCTCAACATCTTGCGCAGTTCACCACGGAAGGCTTTGCCAGAGAGAACATATATGTAGAAGTTCACGCCATAATTCAAAGCCGATACTACTTCGAAAATATGGCCGTACGGCTTGAAAGATAACAGCTTTTGGCAGGCTTCTTCGTCCGGACCTCCGGTTTCCAAGGACCCCACGATGGCAGTTTGGACGATGAATGTGGAAAGCACTGACGGCAACAAAGTGACGATATAGACGAACGATATCGTCAGCAGGACGAATGTCGTCTTCATTTTTTGGCGGGAAATGTAGCGGGCACAGTCGTCATCCTCGCACGAGATGTTTCTCCGGACGCGTTTGTATTGGGAAATTTTCAGCAGGACTGCGACATTGCATAGCAAAATCAACACCATTGGAAACACCAGTATCACGCACAGCAAAAAGAAATAGGTATAGAGTTGTATATAGAGGAGGTTGTACTCGTGTCGAGCGGAACACTGCCCGGCCTCCTCCATATATCCCATCATGATGAGAGTAAAGCATTGACCGAGCGACATGACTAGAAATAAGCAGAAGATCGCAGTAAGGGAGGTAACCGGTGTGCAGATTGTGTGTCTCCGGAAGGGAAAGTAAATCACGACGAAACGCTCCACGGCCATCAGCACAACAAGCCACGACGACATGGACATACAAACGTGTTGTGTGAATCTGTAGGCCTTGCACCCAGCGTCAGAGAATCCAACAAATAAACTGGGTCTCCCCATGACTTGCATCAGTTCTTCGAGCACATATATCTCTCGGTCGACCAGCGTGAAACTGTCGAAGACTGCCAAGGCGCAGAGATAGTGTCCGTAGGACCTTTTACGAGGGTGTTGCAGGCTCATCTGCACGAACATAACGAAAGAGAGGCTGTTTCCGGGAATCCCCAATAACAGGATGATCGGCGTCACTACTTCCTTGAACCATAGAGCAGCCGACGGACCTGAGACTGATGGGTTGAACAGCATATAACAAGCTGGAAGAGAACAGAATAAAATTGGTGTTTTTCTTCAGATTCTTTTTCGCTCAATATAACGGGACTGATCAACGATTTCCATTGGTTGAATTTTTCCTAACCCTACCTGGCCTGGGGGGAGGGGCACTCCCCCCCCCTGTTGATTTTTTGTTCTTATCTCCTGAACGACAAAAAATTGAGAGCTGAAACTTCTTGACTTTTTAGATTATCATATTGCTGTCATTTTGAGCCTATTTGCATGACCCCGATCATGTGTATATTCAAAGTGGCAGCCATGTGGGGTATTAGAAAAGTGATGTTTTCGTCCTATTTCTTCAAAAATTTTGCTTTTCTGTATGGAAAAGTGGGTAAAATCTAGTTTATTTCATATCAGATTATTATTTACTAATTTTTGCGAAGAAAAAACAAAAATAACAAATTCGAAAATTCTGACCAAAAATGGTCCAAATATGCTCTTTTTGAAAATGACGTCACAGTGACGTCATCATGACGGCCATCTTGATTTTTTTTTTACATTTTCTTGCAGAGTTTGACCCAATGATATAGTGTGGTCAGTTTTAGCACCCTAGCCTCAGCGATAGCGAAAATATATAGGGGAGGCACTTCTCCCCCAGGCTGCGGTATACCCCAAATCACCCAGGCCAGATAGGGTTAACTCATTCTTAAAGTCACATTTTAATTCCTGTCTGGCTACGTATAACAGTGTAACTTGTGAATACCGATACCCGAGTAAACTGAACAACCTCTAAATAACGACATTACCTTGGGCCCCAATATTTAAATTTAAGGTATTTTTGAACCTTGTTACTAGTAAACCAGAACCCTGTCAAAACGACATTATAGTCCGGTCACAATCAGGGTCGGTTTACATAGGTTTCATTGTAAAAGCAAAATGGCTCGTGATGAGGCGGACAGGTGAGTGTGAGGCGGACAGGTGAGTGTCACTGGTGCAGGTTTGAGCAAGCAAGCGTGTTCAACGATTTAACCGTCACGAGGACGGTTGGTTCATGTTTAATGTTTCAGGTATGAACACAACATCTCGTTAAGATGGATGACTCTTGGAATTCTTCTCGCAATTAGTGACCAAACTATTCCGATTGAAAATCAATCTATTAGACTGAACTACGGTGGCTTGTTAGGGCCATGCATTGATCTTTCCAATTTTCTGCCTTTCTCTAGTTTTCAAGATTTCACTTTCGCATTTTCTCTCTTTTCTTGTCATCCTCTTTGATTCCTTTTCGATTTTTCAAAATTTATCTCTGATTTTTTTATTCATTCTCAAGAAACTGCCACCATTTCCATACGAAAACGCTGGAAATTCATTTTCAAGAGACAAGAACAATTCAAACGACCACATGAAAACACTGGAAATTAGCGAAAACCTCGAAAATTGCGCGAAACATAAGAAATAGCAAAAAACACAGAAATAATTTCCACCGCGGTGAAAATTAAGTTCCACCGCGGTTGAAATAGTTTCCACCGTGATTGAAATACTTTCCACCGCAGTTGAAATACTTTCCACCGCGGTTGAAATACTTTCCACCGCGGTTGAAATACTTTTTCGATGTTTTTGCTAATTTTTAGTGTTTTCACATGGTTGTTCGATTATTGCAGTCGCTTGAAAATGGATAGAAGAAATTATTAAAACCAGAAAACAATTTTATATCTCGGAAATGAATCGATGTAAATGGCAAGAAATTACAGAAAACGCGAGAGTGAAACCTTGAAAACTAGTAAAAGGCAGAAAATTGCAAAAATCAATGCATGGCCCTAACAAGCCACCGTACTGAACAGTCCAGGTTATTAGTATCTATTAGATTGATTTGTTTTTATCATCATTAAATTCATTCTAATCTGCATCAATCTACCAAATTGAAACTAAAGATGGACATTTTATCTGGGAAGATTATATCTTGTCCCTGATTCCAATCTTTTCAGATTAAAATGTCAATCTTTCGATGCCATTGAAGTCATTTTCAATCAGCTAGATTGAAAAAGAATGGAATGAATCTAAAACAGACTAAAAATTTCAATTTAATAGATTGATTTTCAGTCGGGATAGATTGGTCACTAATTCCTATCTGATTATATAAGTGAGATCGGCTTGCTTGAGTTCCGACGCTGCCATGTTGTGCAAAGTGGAAGGAAATCAAATATTATTTAACGCAAACGGATTTCCGTTACGTCAATACAATTATGTCGACAAGTGGCTATAGTGGAGAAGCAGATGTGGAGGCGTCAAGTGCACTTTTCGCACCTGGGCGACAGCGTGGACGGCTCACATGAAGTGGATATGAATCGGGTTTAATTTATTTTATCTAACAAACACTTTTATATAGGAAAATGTGGAAAATAATGATATTCTTGTTGAAATATTTTTTTCAAACTCTATTAACCCTATATGACCTGGGCTTTTTGGGACGTATCCTGGCCTTGGGGTGGCGGCGGGGGCGGGGGTGGGGGGTGGGCGAAATGGGCCTCCCCCTAATTATTTTTCTTACCCCTTGAGCTAGGGGGCTGAAACTTACCACACCATACCCTTGGGTCAAGCTCTACCAGAAAATGTAAAAAAAATCAAAGATGGCCGCTTCGATGACGTCACATTGACGTCATTTTCAAAAACGGCATTTTTTGATGGATTTTTCAATCAAATTTTCCGAACTTTTCATTTATGCAATTTATCCACAAAAACCGCATGATAAATTAGTGAATATCAATGTGATGTGAAATAAAATAGTTTTTGTCCACTTTTCATCGCGGAAAAGCAGAAATTTTGAAGAAATACATTTAAAAAAATCACTTTCCTTGTACCTCACGTGGCCGCCATCTTGAATTTACTCATGATCTCTACTCGCGGGGTCATGCAAATAGGCTCAAAATAACCCCAATATGATAAACTATGAAGTCTCCGAGATTCAGCTCTCCATTTTTGTCGTTCCGGAGATAGCGCAGAAAGTTTGGTAGGGAGGGTCATTTCGACCCCCCCCGGCCAGGTAAGGTTAATACTAAACCCCTCCGTCACATTCGTACTTACCTATATGAAGAAACAAAAACGACGCAGTCAAATACATAAACCAGGACTATAATTTCGATAATTCGGACCGGGTTATTATAATTAGGCTGCTGTACGAGTTTCGGCGTTTTTGGTAGACGGGGAAAAAAATACTTACAGTGTAGATCCTCAGGAAATGCGAATAAGTTTTTTTTTAGCATTAATTCAAAACCCTTCTAGAGCTGAAGATTAAAAACCAAGAAATTACTGCAAATAAACCTTAATAGTTACCATATATTAACGTCATTTAGATTGATTGAGTTAGAATTGATATTAATATCCAATAAATGAGAAGATAACTAACCAACACATATACTGATCCTGTTTATGCCAAATCGCCAGCAGTAAATAGTGGAAGCGGAGATGATCAGGTGACCCAGAGCGCTTGCATGCACTTCTAGCGTGTGTGTGCCATACACTGAGCGTGGCCGGTTAGTACGGTGGCCCATAGGTACGGTGGCTTCTTAGTGCCATGCATTGATCTTTCCAATTTTCTGCCTTTCTCTACTATTCAAGATTTCACTTTCGCATTTTCTCTCTTTTCTTGTCATCCTCTTAGAATCATTTTTGATTTTTCAAAATTTATCTCTGATTTTTGTATTAATTCTCAAGAAACTGCAACCAGTTCCATACGAAAACGCTGGGAATTCATTTTTAAGAGACAAGAATAAACGACCACATGAAAACACTGGAAATTATCGAAAACCTCGAAAATTGCGTGAAACATCAGAAATAGCAAAAACCACAGGAAATAATTTCCACCGCGGTGGTAATAATATCCACCGCGGTGGAAATAATTTCCACCGCTGTGGATATTATTACCACCGCGGTGGAAATTATTTTCACCGCGGTAGAAATTTTTTTCTTTTTTTTATCACCGCGGTGGAAATTATTACCACCGCGGTGGATATCATTACCATCGCGGTGAAAATTATTTTCACTGGGGTGGAAATTATTACCACCGTGGTGGATATTATTACAACCGCGGTGGAAATTATTTTTTCACCGCGATGGAAATCACACGGTATTTTCTGTGTTTTTTCCTATTTCTGATGTTTCACGCAATTTTCGAGGTTTTCACTAATTTCCAGTGTTTTCATGTGGTCGTTTGAATTGTTCTTGTCTCTTGAAAATGAATTTCCAGTGTTTTCGTATGGAAATGGTTGCAGTTTCTTGAAGAGGATGAAAGAAAAGAGAGAAAATGCGAAAGTGAAATCTTGAAAATTAGAGAAAGGCAGAAAATTGGAAAGATCAATGCATGGCCATAACAAGCCACCGTACATAGGGGACATCGACGTTTTGGAATAGTTCATTCACATTTTCTGTAACTTTTTCTGGGTTTTTTCTCTGGTTTTTGCTTATTTTCTACAAACAGTTTCTTTTAGATTCTGTTCTTTAGAATTCGGTCATTTCCAGTAACGTCGTCACAACTTTATCCATTTATTTACCGAAAACCCTAAAACAATTCTTGGAAACGTTTGCACCGACCGCAGTTGAAACGTTTCCACCGCGGTGTGAACGCTTCCAAGAATTTAATTCGGTTTTCGTTGAAGAAACGGACGAAGAAATTGTGAAACCGAAAACATTACTAGGAATGTGAGAAATATGAAGAAATTCTGTGACAAACAAGAAAGGTTTGACAGAAAATAGGCGAAAAATAAAGAAAACCCCCGAAAACATTGATGGCCCCCATGGGACACCGTAGATTCGAATCAAACAAAGACTCACCTGTCCACAATGGTATACATGTACATACTTTAACATGATAGAGTTATCCGGAAAAAATAATCTTATATTAATACTAATCATTCCGAAGGCTTACCTGACATAGACATATTTTGTCCTTCTGTTTCGTTAGCGATCTCCATTTTGATAGGGGCCTTCCAGATCCCGCCTCGGTGGTCCTAACACCAATAGCGCCGGGGAAGTAAATGATCGGTTTGGGAAATCAAAGCCTACATCACTCGAGAGATCAAAAGTTAGCGTATAAATGTTAAACTATTTGGAGTGTTTGCTGTAGCGATCAATTTGGGCGTTTGATACAGGTGCTATTAACCACCTGCGCTCAAATGACAGAGTAAATAAACTAAAGGATTCCGCAAGGATGGTATGGTTTAGCGTTTTGCCAAACAGTGGCACTAAATCTCGAGACACTTGATAGAACTAGGTATAATTACACGTCGGGGCTAAGCAAATGTCAAAATGATTAGAAAACCAGAGTTTACCAATCGAAATACCTAGTTCTCGAGATTCACGATTTAACAATTAGCTAGAGTTATAATGATATGTTCGGTAGATTTGGGTTAAGAGGAGATGTGTAGATAATTCATTTGGGCGCACCGATAACTTCACAGTGACGCCGATTTCTGACCGATGTTTTCGATATCGTTGGGTCATCTTTACGCGGTAAGACTGACCATGGAGACATGGGAGCGTGCGTATCCGTTTTCAGCCTACTTTCAGCAACTCATTCTCCCAACGTCAGAGTTTGTGGCCTCCAAACCTTCGGAAAACAACCTCTGGCGCGCAGCCGCATTGCGTCTTTTCCGCTAAGCCAGTAAGATAGCGTGTTATATTTTCCGGCTGACTACGTCATCACAGCTGATCACCGCGTGGAGACGGGCGGTCATATTGTAAACAACATTTGACAGGCGAGCATTCCGATTCAAACTGAGAGCTATTGTAAGCATTAAATGATAATGATGACCCTGGAAAATGGATCCAGGCAATCAACAAGCGTGCGTCTTTCAGAAGATTATGTTATGGTCATGTGTATCGATTGATATCTGCGTCTCATGTCGCCGGTCTTTTGAACTCGGTGTGGGAGGATAACACAACACAAATCAAGGTCAACACAAAATATAATATTGAAAAATTACTCAGCCAAAATTACTCATCTCAACTTCAGCGAGGTATATATTATTATGTTTTTATGCGCAACAAGTAAGTACTAAAAACAATCAGTGAAGGAGGTGGACGAGAAATATGCATCGAAACACATCATTGGCCTAATTTCTTCATGGTACTATTAAATAATTAGATATCTGCAGTTAAATGCGTTTCCCTAGTTATAACCATAATTAAGTCCCGAGTATTTACCTCTCCCAAAAATATTAAAATTTTGTCTGAATATAACGGGGTTCAGTTCAGCAGTGCCACTGTCATTTAATTTAATAATTGATTCAGTTTTTTCGAACGCCAATTTTTTATCGAACTAAATTATTTAAATTTGCTCCAACTTAAAAACGTTTATCAAATAAATTGGCTTTGAATAAAAAAAATGAGAATAACACACTGAAAGAAAAATTCCTTAAAATTTAAGGAATATTCCCCGACTATTACACCGGCGGAATATCCCTTAAAATTCAGCAAGGAATATTCCGTAGCATGTTATGGAATTTCCTTAACATGGTGGGGAATATTCCTTAGATATGTTTAGGAATATTCCGCTGGTGTAATAGTCGGGGAATATTCCTTAAATTTTTAAGGATTCTTTTTTCTGTGCAGTGTTATCACAATTTTTCAGAATTATTTAATATTTATATTATAATTTATTATTATTATTATTTTATTATTATAATTTATCTGTTTATAAACTTACCATGGAATCACCGCATGAGCCTCGTCGGCGACAATAGCCGCCGTGATTTTCCCGTGTTTAATTAGCAAATCACGGTTCTCCTCCTGGTGTAACAGTAATTCGGGGCTTGAGAATAAAAATGAATAATGTCCCTCCTGTAGTTTTTCTCTGTCGCAATCGCCAGGTCCAGGATATGTGGCAGTATATCCCAGGGCTCGGAGTACATTTACTTGCTCGTTCATGATGGAAGTTTGCGGACAGATCACAAATACTAGTCCGGTTTTTAGAAATAGGACGCCCCTTGTAAAGATTTGCCGCTGCTCGTTCTCGTCGGATTTTTTTCTGTGATATTTTGCACCTGTGAGCATGCATTTAGCCTCAAAATGACGCCAATAAGGTTCCCGGAAAAGTTAGAAAATTCCCGCTCGCTTGTTATCTTCGTTCCGGAGCTGCCGTGATAAATTTGCTTGGGGGTCCATAGGGTTAACTTCGTCGCGCGAATATACGCATTATTTTTATTCAAGAATTTCCGATATCAGAATTGAAATTTCCGAAATTCATATTCAATTTCCGATATCGGTAATTCGGAATAAAAAGCACTTTGGCTTGCCATACATGCAGCTTTGCGAAGATCGAGGAAGGACACGCCGTGTCATTTAAATAATGTAGAATCAGTTGATTCGAGTTCTGGGAGTTTCGGGAGAAGTTCTGTCCCACCACCAAATAATCAGACTGTCGCCTAAAGGTTAATCCTATCTGGGAGGGGGGGGGGGGGTCAAGTCAATATATGCCATGCCCCCTACCAAACTTTTCACCGTATCCCCGGAACGGAGAGAATTTTCTGACTTTTCCGGGAATCATATTGGCGTAAGTTTGAGCCTATTTGCTCGATCCTAGGTGCAACTGACCATGACAATTTTTAAATGACGGCCACAAGGTGTGCTCAGAAAGTAGAGTTTTCGGCATTTTTATCTATTTTTTCGCATTTTCTTGCCTAAAATGGCGGAAAGATAATTTGTTTTGCCAAAAATAGTCATCTTCTTGGAAGTTATTTTTCTCCTATCTTTTGACCGATTTTCCGAATATTTTATTTTTGATATTTTTTGCGTCGCTGTGACATCATCATGGCGGCCATGTTGGATTGATCCAGATATAGTATTGAAAGTTTCAGCCCTCTACCCCAATGGATAAGGAAGATGAATAGGGGACGAAAATTCCATCCCCACGATCATTCACGATCTCGTTCTACGAATATAACAGGTTAGTAGTATATAAAACCCTTTACAGCGCATATTGACCTACTTTTTTGTTCCCCCTGGGGCGTTATTGGGGTGGAACTTGATCACGTGACGATCATGTGATCGTTGGGGGAAAACTACCTCCAGCACAAGAGAGCTCCAATCTAGGGGGAGGTAACTCTGGGTGACTATAGTTCCGGCAACCTGTAACCTTTGTATTCCTCCGCGGTAATGCGGTCTGGCGGTGATGCGGTCGCGGAAGAAAAAGTAGTCCCTAGACTACAAATAAGCTGCATGGTCCGATTGGGCCGAGTGAGGCTCTTTTCAGTCATGTCATGGGTGTTTTCACAGAATAAATAAATAAATAAATAAATAAATAAATAAATAAATAAATTAATTAATTTTAATTAATTAATTTTAATTAATTAATTTTAATTAATTAATTTTAATAGATAAATAAATCAATCAATCAATAAATCAATAAAACAAAATAAATAAAGAAGAAAAAAAAAAAAAGTGAAACTCTATACAACGAACCCGGGACTCGAACCCGAGTCCTCTTTATACAGAGGCAGACACGTTATCCATTACGCCACGAGTCCTATCGTATATTCCAACGTTAAAAATATCAATATATAAATCTTCGGCACATACTGGTGCACTGGTCAATGTTAAATCTAATGGGGAAATTACTTCTATACATTTGCGGTATGGTTGTTCGGATTTATTTTACTCGTCTCGTCATGTAGAACATTATGGGAAGTGTTGCGGAGCGAATCGGTGAAATTTTTGAAAAAAATCACCGAGGACTGTATATAGCTCCAAGGGAGACAACTCGTGTGGCCCAAGGGTATGGAAATAGCCGTGTTGGAGCTAGGGGAGCCACAAATGGTCCAATGGGGTCATATGAGGTATCAAAGTGAAGCATTCGTGAAGGGGCATCTGATGGGCTGGGTGTGGGGTTGAAATATTGGCATTCTGCGCATGCGCGGTGGCCCAAGGGTAAGCAAATAGACGTTTTGGAGCTAGGTGAGCCACTAGTGGTCCAATGGGGTCGAGTGAGGTATCAAAGTGAAGCACTCGTGAAGGGGCATCTGATGTACTGGGTGTGGGGTTGAAATATCGGCATTCTGCGCATGCGCGGTGGCCCAAGGGTATGGAAATAGACGTTTTGGAGCTAGGGGAGGCACTAATGGGCCGATGGGGTCGAGTGAGGTATCAAAGTGAAGCTTATGTGAGGGGGCATCTAATGGGCTGGGTGTGGGGTTGAAATAGCGTCATTCCGCGCATGCGCGGTGGCCCAAGGGTATGAAAATAGACGTTTTGAGAGCTAGGGGAGTCCCTAATGGGCCGATGGAGTTGAGTGAGGTATCAAAGTGAAGCATTCGTGAAGGGGCATCAGATGGGTTGGGTGTGCGGTAGGAATATCATTCTGCGCATGCGCAGACGCAATGCGGAGCTCTTGTCCAATCAGAAGCGAGTATTTCAAATCCGTCACAGAGCTCTCAGCCAATCAGAAGCGAGTATTTTGACCCGGTGCATTATGGGCCATATCCAAGATGGCGGCACGTGTGTTCAAGATGGCGGCACATCCGGTGTCGAAAACTGGCCATTTCGTCGGGATGTGGTCACCTAGTGTCGAAAACTGGACCTTGTATGGGGCCTGCTAGACGTTTTGGACCTAGGGGAGCCCCTAATGGGCCGATGGAGTATATTTCAAGCATGGGTGGGTGCATGTAAAATTTTTCCTGAAAAAATACGGAACACGGACTTTATCCTAAATTACGTGAAAATGCCTATATGGGGTATGGGGGGTATAGGACCATCCGGGAAACCTACTTCTCGACATTTGCGGTATAGGTTGTTTGGATTTGTTTTTCACGTCTCGTCATTTAGAACATGATAGGAAGTGTCGCGGAGCGAACCGGTGAAATTTTTGGAAAAAGTCACCGAGGCCTGGGTAGGCCCATAGGCCTATACTGCATGGCTATGGGTGTATAGGCCCATACGGGGTGGACGTGTTGGGGTCTAGGTGAGTCCCTAATGATCCGATGGGGTCGAGTGAGGTCTTATTTTGAAGCTCTCGTGGAGGAGCTAATGGTTCGTCCGTGTTCAATAGTCTGCGCATGCGCAGCCTGGCCGTAGTATAGAAAGCAGGCATTTTGGGGGGTATGTGGGTGTGTGTTTGGGGGTAGAGATGGGCTATTCACGGTTCGAATGGGTCATGTGAGGTATCAATGTGAAGCTTGTGTGGGGTAGAGTCAGAATGGCGTGTTTTAAGTGCAAGTCGCGTCAATCTGCGCATGCGCAGCCTGGCCGTAGTAGAGAAAACAGGCATTTTTGGGGTATGTGGAAAGGATCCCATCATCAGAATCTGTCCGTCATCTATTTGACCCAGAATCTCTTTCCTCAAGGGAAGGCGTGCAGAGATTTTGCCTTGAACTACCAATACTTTGTGTTGTTTTCCAATCTTGGTCCGAATGCGTCGTATGAGGTGTCATATTGTAGCAACGCCCGCCAACGCCAAGCTTAACGCTTCAACGCCCTGGTGAAATAGCTCAGAAGTTCTGATTTTCTAGATATTCCATGGAATTGACACCAATTCATCGAAATGCAGTGACGCCCGTCAACGCCCGTCGTTACGCCTTAACGCTCTTACATAACGTCTTGACGCCATGATATAGACCAGAGAGAGAACAACAACAACAACAAGGATGACACATGAGAGAACAACAACAACAAGAAGTTTTTTCATATAGTTTATTTTCCCCAATGTTACATAATACCCACGCTGGGGGAGCCGCGTTGGGTATGTTTACAACTCAAAAAGACTCTTGCCCAATCAGAGGCCACCATTTGTATCTGTCCGTTAGATGTATTCTTGTCCAATCAGAAGTCTCCATTTCAGAAAGTTCCATCTTCGGCCATGTTCACTCTGAACCGTTTATTCTAATCATCGGCGGGCAGGCCAGGATACCGTTGAGGCAACATATCCTCAGATAGTTGTTTGCGCATTCTGAGTATTCATCAGTGCACGAGTGACGCATTCAACCGATGACAGTGGTGGATCAGCTTGGTAAGGAAAAACGTAACATTGGTCACCCTCTTCACTGTCCACTTGGTGTTGGGTCGTTGTTGTTGGGCCCATCCCAAGACATCCAATTGTTCCACTTGGTCCAGCATCATCTCTAGTGACCTCCGGTCATTGATGGTAAACGGTTGGTCGTACACTGTGTGGATGGCACTGGAATAGAAATAGCGCAATTCACCCGTCACCTTATGGCATAAGATGTACCCAAATGCTACATTTAATGTGAAGGCCGTAGGTTGGTCATTGAAGATGGTTTCCACGTAGCTGCGTAGAAGGGTGAGCTTGGTCAGTGGGAAATTGTAGATATCTTGAATAGGGTGATGACGGTGGAAACAGTGCCGTGTCATGGTCCAATGGCGCCGAGAGATGTCACTCTCTGGATGATATTCGGGTAAGAGATCGCTAGGAACATTTATGGGCTCGTCGAGAAAATGTTCGATGTATGACGTATGACTCGAAACCGCAACGGTGGGGTCCGGCTGGAAATCCAGGCTCTTCCCAACTGTGGGTATAGGCGGGCTCTCCGTCATCGCATCACCAGTGGCGTTCGTCTCCCCGGGCTTATCTGCACTGGGTCTGACCTTCCGCGGCTCCTCTTCAGTAGGAAGTTGTCGCCAAAACCGTGGAGACGGGACATGAATCAAACGCTGATGCCATCTTAACTGACTGCGTCGTTTGAAGAGTTCACCACAATCCTTACATTGTTCCGTCGTGCCCTCGTGGACTGAGCGTTCGTGGCGCAGTAAATGATCCTCCCGATTAAATGACCGTGCGCAGGTTATACAAGTATGTCGTGCACCGTTGTGGATGGAGGCCTCGTGGCGTCGTAAATCTTCTGGGCGAGTAAATGACTTCTGGCAAGTTGTGCAAGTGAACATCTTGGTGGTTGACAGAGTGTCTGATGAAACGGCAAGGCCGCTTCCCTTTTATAGCACGCTAGCTGTTGATCTATTTTTAGCACACTCAGTTCAACTACCTACCGGATGTAGACTGTTTCTAATCGTCATCGGGCAAGCCAGGATACCGTTGAGGAAACATATCCTCAGATAGTTGTTTGTGCATTCTGAGTATCTATCAGTGCATGGGTGAATACTTTCATCCGATGGGGGTGGTGGGGCAGTTTAACCACGAAGAACGTAACATTGGTGACCCTCTCCCCTACCCACTCGGTGTTGGGACGCTGTTCATAGGCCCATTCCCAGGGATCCACAGTGTCCAGTTGGGCCAGCATCGTCTCTAGCGACGCCCGATTGGTGATTGTGAAAGGATGGTCGTACACTGGGTTGATGGCACTGGAATAGAAATAGCACAATTCACGCGTCATCTTATGGCATAAGATGTACCCAAATGCTACATTTAATGTGAAGGACGTAGGTTGGTCATTGAAGATGGCTTCCACGTAGCTGCGTTGACGGGCGAGGTCGGTCAGTCGGAAATTGTACAAGTTCAATATAGGGCGATGACGGTGGAAGCAGTGTCGGATCATGGACCAATGGCGTCGATACATCTCACTCACTGGATGATCTTCGGGTAAGAGATCGCTGGGAACATCCACCGCATCTTCCAGAAAATGTTCGTTGTTGTCAGGCGTATGACTGGAAACAGTAATGCTAGGGACCGGCTGGATATCTAGGCTCTTCTGAGCTGTGGGTATAGGCGGGCTCTCCGTGATCGCATCACCAGTGGCATTCTTCTCCCCGGGTTCATCTTCAGTGGATCTGTCCCTCCTGGGTGCCTGTTTAGTGGAAAGTTGTCCCTCGTGCCGTGGGGACGGACCATGAATCAAACGCTCATGCCGTTTTAACTGACTGGGTCGTCTGAAGAGTTGACCACATTCTTCGCATGGACGCTTGGGTGGCCCATGAATTGAACGTTCATGGCGCTGTAAATGATCTGGGCGCTGAAACGACAGTGTAGGCCTACATATCGTACAGCTATACCGGGCGGTTCCATCGTGCTTGGTAGCCTCATGGCGGCGCAAGTCGTACCGGCGAGTGAATGATTTCGAGCACGCAGTACAAGTGAACATCTTGGTGGTTGACAGAGTGTCTGATGAAACGGCCAGGCCGTTTCCTTTTTATAGCAAGCTAGCTGTTGATCTATTTTTAGCACAATCAGTTCAACTTGGACGTCAGCGACAAGAACCCGGATGTAGGCGTGTGTGTATGTGTGTGCTTGCGAGTGTGTTTCTTGGATCGGAGCTCTTGGACCTCAAAGCCTGTGGAGCTGAGAGCTCGGAAGTGACATTTGCATATGACCTCTGTGAGGTCACTTCCGCTTCCGTTCACGTGACCGGAACTGACCTTTGACCCCGGCGCGCGCTGATTTAAAGACTCTACCACCACCACACATACCACCACCGACTCCACCAACACCACCGCCGCACACCACCAACACCACCACCAACACCACCAACGCCACCATCAACGCCACCAACGCCACCACCAACGCCACCAACGCCACCACCGGGCGTTGACGGGCGTCAACGCCCGGCGGTGTTGGTGGTGGTGATGGTGGCCGGAACTGACCTTTGACCCCGGCGCGCAAAGGTTTCCACCGCGCGCGCCGGGGTCAAAGGTCAGTTCCGGCCACCAACACCACCACCACCACCACCACCGGGCGTTGACGCCCGTCAACGCCCGGTGGTGGCGTTGGTGGCGTTGGTGGTGGCCTTGGTGGCGTTGATGGTGGCGTTGGTGGTGTTGGTGGTGGTTGCTGGTGGTGTGCGGCGGTGGTGTTGGTGGAGTCGGTGGTGGTGTGTGTGGTGGTGGTAGAGTCTTTAAATCAGCGCGCGCCGGGGTCAAAGGTCAGTTCCGGTCACGTGAACGGAAGCGGAAGTGACCTCACAGAGGTCATATGCAAATGTCACTTCCGAGCTCTGAGCTCCACAGGCTTTGAGCTCCAAGAGCTCCGATCCAAGAAACACATTCGCAGGCACACACATACACAGACGCCTACATCCGGGTTCTTGTCGCTGACGTCCAAGTTGAACTGATTGTGCTAAAAATAGATCAACAGCTAGCTTGCTATAAAAAGGAAACGGCCTGGCCGTTTCATCAGACACTCTGTCAACCACCAAGATGTTCACTTGTACTGCGTGCTCGAAATCATTCACTCGCCGGCACGACTTGCGCCGCCATGAGGCTACCAAGCACGATGGAACCGCCCGGTATAGCTGTACGATATGTAGGCCTACACTGTCGTTTCAGCGCCCAGATCATTTACAGCGCCATGAACGTTCAATTCATGGGCCACCCAAGCGTCCATGCGAAGAATGTGGTCAACTCTTCAGACGACCCAGTCAGTTAAAACGGCATGAGCGTTTGATTCATGGTCCGTCACCACGGCATGAGGGACAACTTTCCACTAAAGAGGCACCCAGGAGGGACAGATCCACTGAAGATGAACCCGGGGAGAAGAATGCTACTGGTGATGCGATCACGGAGAGCCCGCCTATACCCACAGCTCAGAAGAGCCTAGATATCCAGCCGGTCCCTAGCATTACTGTTTCCAGTCATACGCCTGACAACAACGAACATTTTCTGGAAGATGCGGTGGATGTTCCCAGCGATCTCTTACCCGAAGATCATCCAGTGAGTGAGATGTATCGACGTCATTGGTCCATGATCCGACACTGCTTCCACCGTCATCGCCCTATATTGAACTTGTACAATTTCCGACTGACCGACCTCGCCCGTCAACGCAGCTACGTGGAAGCCATCTTCAATGACCAACCTACGTCCTTCACATTAAATGTAGCATTTGGGTACATCTTATGCCATAAGATGACGCGTGAATTGTGCTATTTCTATTCCAGTGCCATCAACCCAGTGTACGACCATCCTTTCACAATCACCAATCGGGCGTCGCTAGAGACGATGCTGGCCCAACTGGACACTGTGGATCCCTTGGAATGGGCCTATGAACAGCGTCCCAACACCGAGTGGATAGTGGAGAGGGTCACCAATGTTACGTTCTTCGTGGTTAAATTGCCCCACCACCCCCATCGGATGAAAGTATTCACCCATGCACTGATAGATACTCAGAATGCATAAACAACTATCTGAGGATATGTTTCCTCAACGGTATCCTGGCCTGCCCGATGACGATTAGAAACAGTCTACATCCGGTAGGTAGTAGAACTGAGTGTGCTAAAAATAGATCAACAGCTAGCGTGCTATAAAAGGGAAGCGGCCTTGCCGTTTCATCAGACACTCTGTCAACCACCAAGATGTTCACTTGCACAACTTGCCAGAAGTCATTTACTCGCCCAGAAGATTTACGACGCCACGAAGCCTCCATCCACAACGGTGCACGTATAACCTGCGCACGGTCATTTAATCGGGAGGATCATTTACTGCGCCACGAACGCTCAGTCCACGAGGGCACGACGGAACAATGTAAGGATTGTGGTGAACTCTTCAAACGACGCAGTCAGTTAAGACGGCATCAGCGTTTGATTCATGTCCCGTCTCCACGATTTTGGCGACAACTTCCTACTGAAGAGGAGCCGCGGAAGGTCAGACCCAGTGCAGATAAGCCCGAAGAGACGAACGCCACTGGTGATGCGATGACGGACAGCCCGCCTATACCCACAGTTGGGAAGAGCCTGGATTTCCAGCCGGACCCCACCGTTACGGTTTCGAGTCATACGTCATACATCGAACATTTTCTGGACGAGGCCATAAATGTTCCTAGCGATCTCTTACCCGAATATCATCCAGAGAGTGACATCTCTCGGCGCCATTGGACCATGACACGGCACTGTTTCCACCGTCATCACCCTATTCAAGATATCTACAATTTCCCACTGGCCAAGCTCACCCGTCTACGCAGCTACGTGGAAACCATCTTCAATGACCAACCCTCGGCCTTCACATTAAATGTAGCATTTGGGTACATCTTATGCCACAAGGTGACGGGTGAATTGCGCTATTTCTATTCCAGTGCCATCCACCCAGTGTACGACCAACCGTTTACCATCAATGACCGGAGGTCACTAGAGATGATGCTGGACCAAGTGGAACAATTGGATGTCTTGGGATGGGCCCAACAACAACGACCCAACACCAAGTGGACAGTGAAGAGGGTGACCAATGTTACGTTTTTCCTTACTAAGCTGATCCACCACTGCCATCGGTTGAATGCGTCACTCGTGCACTGATGAATACTCAGAATGCGCAAACAACTATCTGAGGATATGTTGCCTCAACGGTATCCTGGCCTGCCCGCCGATGATTAGAATAAACGGTTCAGAGCGAACATGGCCGAAGATGGAACTTTCTGAAATGGAGACTTCTGATTGGACAAGAATACATCTAACGGACAGGAACGAATATGACAGATACAAATGGTGGCCTCTGATTGGGCAAGAGTTTTTTGAGTTGTAAACATACCCAACGCGGCTCCCCCAGCGTGGGTAAGATGTAACATTGGGGAAAATAAACTATATGAAAAAACTTCTTGTTGTTGTTGTTCTCTCATGTGTCATCCTTGTTGTTGTTGTTGTTGTTCTCTCTCTGGTCTATATCATGGCGTCAAGGCGTTATGTAAGAGCGTTAAGGCGTAACGACAGGCGTTGACGGGCGTCACTGCATTTCGATGAATTGGTGTCAATTCCATGGAATATCTAGAAAATCAGAACTTCTGAGCTATTTCACCAGGGCGTTGAAGCGTTAAGCTTGGCGTTGGCGGGCGTTGCTACAATATGACACCTCATACGACGCATTCGGACCAAGATTGGAGAACAACACAAAGTATTGGTAGTTCAAGGCAATATCTCTGCACGCCTTCCCTTGAGGAAAGAGATTCTGGGTCAAATAGATGACGGACAGATTCTGATGATGGGATCCTTTCCACATACCCCAAAAATGCCTGTTTTCTCTACTACGGCCAGGCTGCGCATGCGCAGACTGACGCGACTTGCACTTAAAAACACGCCATTCTGACTCTACCCCACACAAGCTTCACATTGATACCTCACACGACCCATTCGAGCCGTGAATAGCCCATCTCTACCCCCAAACACACACACACATACCCCCAAAATGCCTGCTTTCTATACTACGGTCAGGCTGCGCATGCGCAGGCTATTGAACACGGACGAACCATTAGTGTAGTCAAGTGCTCCTCCACGAGAGCTTCAAAGTAAGACCTCACTCGACCCCATCGGATCATTAGGGACTCACCTAGACCCCAACACGTCCACCCCGTATGGGCTTATACACCCATAGCCATGCAGTATAGGCATATGGGCCTACCCAGGCCTCGGTGACTTTTTCCAAAAATTTCACCGTTTCGCTCCGCGACACTTCCTATCATGTTCTAAATGACGAGACGTGAAAAACAAATCCAAACAAACCTACCGCAAATGTATAGAAGTACGTTTGCCAGGGGGACAAACATTGATCCTATACCCCAGTATGGGGCTATATGGGTCTATATGGGGCTATATCGTACTTTTTCAAAAATTTCACAGATTCGCTCCGGGACACTTCCTATCATGTTCTAAATGACGAGATGTGAAAACAAATCCAAACAACCCTACCGTAAATGTATAGAAGTACGTTTCCCAGGGGGACGAACATTGATCCTATACCTCCAGTATAGGACTATATGGGTCTATATGGGTCTCGGTGACTTTTTTCAAAAATTTCACCGATTCGCTCCGGGACGCTTCCTATCATGTTTGTCTTGACGAGACTAAGAAAACGAGACCCCACAACCTATACCGCAAATGTCGAGAAGTAGGTTTCCCAGGATGGTCCTATACCCCCCATACCCCATATAGGCATTTTCACGTAATTTAGGATAAAGTCCGTGTTCCGTATTTTTTTCAGGAAAAATTTTACATGCACCCACCCATGCTTGAAATATACTTCACTTTGATACCTCATACAACTCCATCGGCCCATTAGGGGCTCCCCTAGCTCCAAAACGTCTAGCAGGACCCATACAAGGTCCAGTTTTCGACACTAGGTGACCACATCCCGACGAAATGGCCAGTTTTCGACACCGGATGTGCCGCCATCTTGAACATACGTGCCGCCATCTTGGATATGGCCCATAATGCACCGGGTCAAAATACTCGCTTCTGATTGGCTGAGAGCTCTGTGACGGATTTGAAATACTCGCTTCTGATTGGACGAGAGCTCCGCATTGCGTCTGCGCATGCGCAGAATGATATTCCTACCGCACACCCAACCCATCAGATGCCCCTTCACGAATGCTTCACTTTGATACCTCACTCAACTCCATCGGCCCATTAGGGACTCCCCTAGCTCTCAAAACGTCTATTTCCATACCCTTGGGCCACCGCGCATGCGCGGAATGACGCTATTTCAACCCCACACCCAGCCCATCAGATGCCCCTTCACGAATGCTTCACTTTGATACCTCATATGACCCCATTGGACCATTAGTGGCTCCCCTAGCTCCAACACGGCTATTTTCATACCCTTGGGCCATCGCGCATGCGCAGAATGCCAATATTTCAACCCCACACCCAGTACATCAGATGCCCCTTCACGAGTGCTTCACTTTGATACCTCACTCGACCTCATTGGACCACTAGTGGCTCACCTAGCTCCAAAACGTCTATTTCCATAACCTTGGGTCACCGCGCATGCGCAGAATGCCGATATTTCAACCCCACACCCAGCCCATCAGATGCCCCTTTACGAATGCTTCACTTTGATACCTCATATGACCCCATTGGACCATTTGTGGCTCCCCTAGCTCCAACACGGCTATTTCCATACCCTTGGGCCACACGAGTTGTCTCCCTTGGAGCTATATACAGTCCTCGGTGATTTTTTTCAAAATTTCACCGATTCGCTCCGTAGCACTTCCCATAATGTTCTACATGACGAGACGAGTAAAATAAATCCGAACAACCATACCGCAAATGTATAGAAGTAATTTTCCCATTAGATTCAACATTGACCACAAGCTCTACCAGGCATCCATTACGTTCTGCTTCGCGCCTCTCCATGTAGCGCTGTAAGGGTCTCACGGACTTTACCGGAGTTGACCCAAGGTCATCTGTTGCCACAGTAAACGAACATGACGACCGTCTAACTGGGCGAATTGATATCAGTCGCTTCTCACCGATATATATTTCCGCAACATATAGTTCTACGGTAATCTGTCAAAAAGCTGCCGTCAAACTGTGTGAAACTGGCGTTTTGGCATACACTGAATAACTGTTTAGTGTATTTCGAGATAAATATACATTTTGTGATCAGTAAAACAGTCAGATAGAACAGTTCTTGGTTTTACAAGAATCCTGTAAAAAATGGCGAGACCCCTACAGGGGTAAATGCAGCGCAGCGCAAAGCACCCTGGGAGAGGATGCATTGACCAGTGCACCAGTATGTGCCGAAGATTTATATATTGATATTTTTAACGTTGGAATATACGATAGGACTCGTGGCGTAATGGATAACGTGTCTTCCTCTGTATAAAGAGGACTCGGGTTCGAGTCCCGGGTTCGTTGTATAGAGTTTCACTTTTTTTTTTTTCTTCTTCTTTATTTATTTTGTTTTATTGATTTATTGATTTATTGATTGATTTATTTATTTATTAAAATTATTTAATTAAAATTAATTAATTAATTTATTAATTTATTAATTTATTTATTTATTTATTCTGTGAAAACACCCATGACATGACTGAAAAGAGCCTCACTCGGCCCAATCGGACCATGCAGCGTATTTGTAGTCTAGGGACTACTTTTTCGCCGCGGAAGCTTTCTTCCGCGACCGCATCACCGCCAGACCGCATCACCGCGGAGGAATACAAAGGTTACAGGTTGCCGGAACTATAGTCACCCAGAGTTACCTCCCCCTAGATTGGAGCTCTCTTGTGCTGGAGGTAGTTTTCCCCCAACGATCACATGATCGTCACGTGATCAAGTTCCGCCCCAATAACGCCCCAGGGGGAACAAAAAAGTAGGTCAATATGCGCTGTAAAGGGTTCGCGCGAGAACGCGAGTGGCTACAATCGTTCTCCATATAAAATCGTTCTCCATATAGAACTTATTTATTTATTTATTAACTTAGCGCTGGAAAAGATATTCAATAAACAAAGTAATGTACCGCGAAAGTCAAATAAAACATTGAGTTGATGGGCCGCGAAATCCGAATGGGAAGCGGCCCTTAAACTACAATTTCAATCAAGAACACATCCAATGCAGACATGAATTATGGACCAGTATCGGTAAAAGACTTTGCGGTAAAAGGGAAAACGGATTTGTGTTTGACGTTGAGGCTGTTTAATTTTTTCACTTCAAAATATGCAAACTCGTAATTTTCTTAATGCATATATAATGAAATGTCAGCCTGGACAAAATACACAGGTCAATTGCTTTAAGTCTATCTGCCCTGGGCTTTCTGGGACCTGTCCTGGCCTGAAGGGGGGGGGGGGACGAAATGCTCCCCTCCGCTGAAACTCACCACATCATACCCTTGGGTCAAGCTCTACCACAAAATGTACTGGTCACTCTAATGACGTCACAGTTACGTCATTTTCAAAAACGGCATTTTTTCGGTCGATTTTTAGGTCAGATTTTCGAATTTTTTATTTAAGCAATTTCTCCGCAAAAACTGCATGATAAATTAGTAAATATTATTGTGATGTAAAATAAAATAGTTTTTGCCCACTTTCATCGCGGAAAAGCAGAAATTTTGAAGAAATATGACGAAAACATAACTTTTCTGGTACATGTACTCCACGTGGCCGCCATCTTGAATTTCCCCCATGATCTTCTGCTCGGGAGGTTGTGCAAATAGGCTCAAAATGACCCCAATATGATAAACTATAAAGTCACGGAGTTTCAGCTCTCAATTTTTTGTCGTTCCAGAGATAGCGCAGAAAGTTTGGTAGGGGGACCATTTTGCACCCCCTCCCCCTCCCCACCCCCGGACTGGTAGGGTTATAAATTAATTTATGATTCATCAAAATGTGCCCCCTGACCTATTTCGGTATATTCGAGGCATTTTATATGGAGGATTTCTCTTATAACAAAATATGACACCTCAACCCAAAGCCAAACTTGTTTCTTCAAACAATCAAACTTGTGAAAATGTAATATTGGTTTGAGGTGCCATATATTTGTCCCTGTGTTGGATTTGAAGCAGTAGTATTGGCGACGCGTATAGATGCCCTAAACGCCAAAAAACAACCCTTAAAGGTGAACTGCAAAGCTTTTAATTTGATCTAAACTGTTACTTATATACATCTTGTCTTATGTGACATAACTTTTATATGTTTTTGGGGCAAATATATTTTGCAAAATTGTACTAATAACGATATTTAAGTTACCCTGTTATAAATCCGTCTTGAAAACTTGCATCGCTTGTCTCTCTTTGTTTGTAGAACGTTATGACGTTATAGCGGTCTCCTTCATTCAAGCTTTATTTAAATGTGACGTCATGTCATTCACGTCGTATGAATGAGCGAGGACCACTATAACGTCATGACGTTCCAAAAACAACGGGAGGCAAGCGATGACGTTTTTAAAAGTTCTGGCCCTCGTTTTCTTGCTTTGACTTCTCATATACCCAAAATAAAACAATAACCCACAGAATTATTATCACACATATTTGTAACAACTATAAAAGTTCTTGTTTTATGACATTTTAACAGAACATTGGAAAGCTTTTCAGTTCACCTTCAACATAGCAATGGGGCATTAATGGTCGACATGTCGGCCCTGAATACACCATCGCAATGCGAGGTTAAGGGTCGAGTCTTTCAGTATCGCAATGGACAAAATATCGACATGCTCGGCTCTTAATATCCCACAAAGCATGCTGTATACCAATCTTAATAAATTAATATCCTATCAATGCTCACCAATCGTATATGAAAATCGTAAATCGTATTTCGGAGCTTACTGATTTCAATTGAATTTGGTGTTCAGAGCGCCCAGGTCATGAATATTTCATAGTCTTATGACATCACGGCTGCATTTTAATTACTTTACTTGCAGTCGGGGAGGGGGGTTAGGGTCATCGTCTCCACTTTAACCCAAGGTTAAATTTATGCCAAGGACCAGTCCATATTTCTACCCCGCACGCGGCAACATAAGCAGATACCCCACTAGCGTGCTGTCTGATTCGGCTGAGCCAACCAAGAAGCCCCTGCCTTTATGTTCCTTTCTAAGCACTATGAAGAGTTCTCGGAATTGGCTGACACTCGCGTAACTGCAAGCCGATTAGATCCTGCAAGCGGATAAGATTTAATTTTAATTAGATTGGCTATACACAGAGCGTATTTTACCTATTTATTCCTCCTTAGTGTTTGCAAGAACTTATGAGGTTGAGCTCAATCTGGAATGATTTTGATCTAGAGGCTCGCACATGTAGCAGGCAGCCAAAGAATGGGAATCTAGCGCAACTTGTCTCGTGTTCATAAACATATGTGGCCCTCGAAAATAGATCGAGCTCATCCTTTAGCGGTAGTAGTGTTATAAGCGTATATACAGCCACAGTTTGACGAGTGCGCAGGTGTTTCTGCGCAGATTTGTGGGGTCACGGGGTCATTCGGTGCTGGTCGGCCATGTTGGTTTACAACATGGCGGCGGCTGGTCGGCCATGTTGTATGTTGTAAAGCAAGATGGTGGCTGTGGGCCATGTTGTAAAGCAAGATGGGGGAGTGGTTCGGACATGTTCGGGCATGTTCGGGTTGTCGGCCATGTTGTAAAGCAAGATGGCGGCGTGGTTCGGGCATGTTCGGGCGTGTTCGGGCATGTTCGGGTTGTCGGCCCTGTTGTAAAGCAAGATGGCGGGTGGGTCGGCCCTGTTGTAAAGCAAGATGGCGTTGTGTCGGCCCTGTTGTAAAGCAAGATGGCGGTGGTGGTTCGGGAATGTTCGGGAATGGGGTGAAAAAGGTATAAAAGTAGGTGATTTTTAGTGAATGGGTTATAATCATTGCACTACTTTGGGGAGTTTTTTCACTGACCTGACTTGTCTGCCTGCCTGCCTGCCTGCCTGTCCAGCTCCTGCCTGCCTGACCAGCTCCAGCTCCTGCCTGACCAGTTCCAGCCTGCCTGACCAGCTCCAGCTCCTGCCTGACCAGTTCCTGCCTGACCAGTTCCTGCCTTACCTCTAACCCGCCAGCCAGCCATTCTGCTTGCCTACTTTGTATGAGTTGTGGATACTGCGTGTACTTTTTTCCATTTTACCAGTGCAAATTCACCAGACTTTTACACGGTAGCAGTTCTTCACCAGCAGATTGGTTGAGGTGTCGGCCCTGTTGTAAAGCAAGATGGCGGCTGTCGGCCATGTTGTAAAGCAAGATGGCGGCGTGGTTCGGGCATGTTCGGGCATGTTCGGGCAAAAAAAGTTCCGGCAAAAAAAAAAAAAAAAAATGTATTCATGCGCGGTGATGCGGTTTGGCCGTGGTTTTGGCGGTGATTCGGTCTCGGGAAAAAGCTTCCGCGGAGAAAAAGTAGTCCCTAGATAAAATGGTCCAATGGGGTTGAGTGAGGTATCAAAGTGAAGCATTCGTGAAGGGGCATCTGATGGGCTGGATATGGGGCTGAACTATCGGCATTCTGCGCATGCGCGGTGGCCCAAGGGTATGAAAATAGCCGTGTTGGGAGCTAGGGGAGCCCCTAATGGACCAATGGGGTCGAGTGAGGTATCAAAGTGAAGCTTATGTGAAGGGGCATCTGATGGGCTGGGTGTGGGGTTGAACTATCGGCATTCTGCGCATGCGCGGTGGCCCAAGTGTATGAAAATAGCCGTGTTGGGATGTAGGGGATCCCCTAATGGACCAATGGGGTCGAGTGAGGTATCTAAGTGAAGCATTCGTGAAGGGGCATCTGATGGGTTGGGTGTGCGGTAGGAATATCATTCTGCGCATGCGCAGATGCAATACGGAGGTCTCGTCCAATCAGAAGCGAGTATTTCAAATCCGTCCCAGAGCTCTCGTCCAATCAGAAGCGAGTATTTTGACCCGGTGCATTATGGGACATATCCAAGATGGCGGCACGTATGTTCAAGATGGCGGCACATCCGGTGTCGAAAACTGGCCATTTTGTCGGATGTGGTCACTTAGTGTCGAAAACTGGACCCTGTATGACGTCACTTCCGGGTTTTTCATTAAAAACTACATCCAAACATAGAAGAGTTCCTAATGTTTCCTCTTAGACGTCCGTATGTTCAATCGCCGGTGGGTTTTCCCGCCCCGCCCCAGCGCCCCGCAGCGCGAGCGCGCGCGCGAGTTCTCCGGAAGTGCGCGTCATCCCCGGCAGTGCGCGCGCGGACGCGGGTCAAAAGGTCAAAGGGTCACCTCCAGGTCAGACGGTCCAATGTCCAATGAGACAATGTTGCGAGGTGTGAGTGAGTGCAAGAATGTATTCATCCGCGGTGATGCAGTCATGTCTGGCGGTGATTCGGTCTCGGGAAAAAGCTTCCTTGCCCAATGCCTACGGACTTTACCGAAGATACACGGACTTTAACGAAAAGACACGGACGTACACGAAAAGACGCGAAGGTGAACGCCATTGTGGGAAACCTCCCACAGACAGGTCAGTACATGCATTTCTATGTTGTTCACGCATAATAAAAGGATTGATCTGTAATCTGAGTTGTTGTTGTTGCTCTCTTTTTTTGGACTAACCCATCAGAATAGTACGTATCACGGACTATACCCGTAGAGCTACATCTGGTCTATAAAACACGTCCCTCTGGATCCCACACCTTCATTTCTACAGAGCCATGGCGGAGACCCAGCCCCATGCGACTCGCATTTTACAGTATGCCACCGTGGTGAATTCATTCACGGGTTACCGAGCAGTGGTCCGGTCCATGTTTGCAGATGGCGACGACAACGAGGGACGACGCCAGATCCTGAACGAGTTCACAGAAGCGGTCCTCCACAGAGTGCACTCGATGGAGAGGCGTGCCATCACTCACCACTACTGGACTATGACAGCCATCCTTGATGCTCGGGCTATGGACCACGAGCGCTCACGCCGCAACCAGCACCGGCTGGTTGGCCTCATACTAGTCTGTGCCCTATTCACCCTGGCGCTGTGGTATTGACACTATAAATACCAGGGTCAGACAGAGTGTGTGTCATTCACCGTTCGACATTTGGACCAAGCATGTCATCCGTCCTACGAGCCATCCTCCCCCTTACACCTTACCAGGTGGGATTATACGTTTATGAAGATTATGTGGACTCTGGTGGAAGATAGTGGCGGGGATTGGAGGGCGTCCCCTGAGACTTTATCGAATACGGTGACACTACAGCGTGATGGGTGGACTAAGTTTAAACGGGTGTTGAGCGGAGAGTTAGACGGACACCTGATCCACCTGGACAAGGCCAACTACGTATACCATACTGCGCTCTACCCACGGGTGGGACGCTACCAAGAGCCGGCTCAAAGTTTCCTCCTAACTCCCTCTCTGTGGTCAGCCTTGGAGAAAATAGGCCCTCTGGTGGACCAGTTATTTATACCCGACGATCGATCACCCCACCAATTGGCATGGGCTCATGCTATCGAACACGCACTAGATGAACCTAATGAAAAAAAGCGGATGGAGAAAATACTATATGTATAGAATGCGCAGAGGCTGGAATGACAGTGTCACCTCATGAAGCCACCCACACACACACATGACGGGCCAGAACGATGAAGAAGAAGAAAAAATCCGTGATGAAGCCGCGGGGCCAATGGCTGAACCCCATGAACAACTACATGAACCCGACGACGATGCCATTGATTACCCCGCTAGACTCAGTCAGCCCAATGACATGACCACCTGATCCTTTGATCTCACGGGGTTCTCCTATAAATACGAGAGACAGTGAAATCTGGTACCATTCACGTACTGACCATGACGGAGCATATAGTACTGGCGTATTTCAGCTTGACCCCCGAGGTTTTCCTGCACGTGTATGCGGATAAGGTCGATATCATGGGGGAGGTGGTGGGAGACACGGACCCTACACAACCGTGCCCGGCTCACATTCGTCTGTCCCGGGAGGGCTGGACCAAATTCAAACGGGTGTTGTCTGGTGAACTGGACGGCGACCTCATCCACTTGTGTCACGATGTGTACATCCGACGCGGCCCTTTCTTTGCTCAATTGGCTCGGCTAGATGGAGGTACAGTGCATTTTACCCTTCACCTGATCTATGGTCTGCATTGGAAGATGCCGTGGTGGATGTGGATGAAGTGCTTATCAAGCGGTCATCAGACGAGTTGGACTGGTCATTGACCATGGCAACTGTGGAAGTCCACGAAGAAAATCAGAAAGAAACTCAGGCCCAAGATATACCCGTTATAAATAAACGATAGAGCCAGGGTCCATCATCATTTTGTCACCATGAAGCGCGGGGAGAAGGTGTTGGATAACTTATACTACAGTCCCGACAGTCCGGCAGCCTATAGTGCATTGTCGGCTCTCTATCGAGCGGCAAAACCCCAGGGGGTACAACGTGCCCAAGTCCGAGATTAGTTAAGAAGACAAGACACCTATACCTTACATCGATCTGTCCGTCGCCATTTTCTACGGAACCGGGTCATCGTGGGAGGAATAGATGCCCAGTGGCAAGCGGATTTGGTGGATAGGAGCGCCTTTGCCAAACACAACGATGAGAATCGGTATATCTTGACGTGCATCGATATCCTATCCAAGTATGCGTGGGTGGTACCCATCCGGACGAAAACAGGGGCAAATCTCATAGCGGCGTTCAAAGACATCTTCAAGACCGGGCGCAAACCTTTGTATTTGCAAACCGACGAAGGCACGGAATTCCTCAACAGACCGTTCCAAGCCTTTCTCAAGAAACAGAAGGTGTTTTCTTCCATACGTACAACGAGACCAAGGCTTCCGTGGTGGAGAGGTTCAACAGGACATTCAAAGGCCGCATGTATAAATATTTCACCTATAAGAATACAAGGCGGTACATCGATGTTCTCCCGAAACTGGTGAGGGGTTACAATCGAGCCTATCATCGAAGTATAGAGAGAGCCCCATTACCGTGACCCAACGCAATGAAGCCCAAGTCCGGCGTGTCTTGTACCCCAGGCCATCGCAGCGAACGACGAAGGCGGTGTACAAGGTCGGCGACCCTGTACGAATCAGTAAAGTCAAGGGCAAGTTCGAGAAAAGTTACTTGCCCAACTGGAGCGATGAGCACTTCCTGATTAAACGGCGCCTACCCCGACAGCGGCGAGTCTATGAACTGGAAGATCTCCAAGGCGAAACGTTGCTGGGGACGTTTTACGACCCGGAATTACAGCCTGTTGTAAAAACACAGCAAGACTACTACACGGTGGAGCAGATTTTGAAAACGGAACGTCGACGTGGCAAACTGTTTCATTTCGTAAAATGGCAAGGCTGGCCCAGTTCCTTCAATTCCTGGGTCGCTGCCAACCAGGTGAAACGACTATAAGCCAGACACCACTGCCGTCCTCCTTCATTCCACGTCCGACCACAGTGCTATGGACCAACAGCAGCTGCCTCCGAAGACAGCGTCTCGCAAAACGCACAAAGCGCAAGTGGTCTTTGGGGTGCTATTGCTAACCCTGCTGAGTGTGTTGTACGGAGGTGTGTTTTACGACGTAACCTATGTCAGTACGTTACTTAGCCAACTGAGAACACCAGCCATCAGTGAAACGGGTCTACAGAGAGCACCAGTCGTATCGAGCCCAGTCACCACCACCACCACCACACCCCGCGTACAAGCCACGTCGAGCTCTACACCTACACCAAGTACACCTACTACGTCTGAACACCTACCGGATTTCATCCCTCACGGTGAACCGACAACGACGACGACCACCCACGTTGTACCCACCCCCAGCACCATCTCTGAACGTGAACAGACAACGACGACCGACGTTGTACCCACCACCATTCCAGTTCACTCGTACGAAATTTACAAGAGCGGGTTACCACGACAACGGATAGACCTCAAACCATGGACCCTCGGTGGCAGCATCCCTTCACCTGTGTCATCGCAGGACCGACTGGCTCCGGCAAAACGCACTTCGTCAGGAAGCTCCTTCAACACGCCGACAGCATGATCACTCCACCCATTGCCCGAGTCGTGTGGTGTTACGGAGAATGGCAGGAAGCGTATGCAGCAATGCCCCACACCACGTTCGTGGAAGGCCTACCCAACCTGGCCGATTTGGAACCCGACACCTTGGTGGTTGTGGATGATCTCATGGCGGAGACGGATGCACGGGTCACCCAACTCTTTACCAAAGGCAGCCATCATCGACGGCTCAGCATCATCTACATTGTGCAGAATCTGTTCAGTAAAAACAAAGAACATCGGAACATCAGCTTAAATGCCCACTATCTGGTGGTCTTCAAAAACCCGAGAGACACCACTCAACTGCTGCACCTGGCGAGACAGATGTATCCCGGCCGCACACCGTTTGCGTTGGAAGCCTTCAAAGATGCCACAACCCCTCAGCACGGGTATATGCTCTTCGACCTCAAGCAAGCCACCCCCGACCACCTTCGACTACGGACCAGCATCTTTCCCGGAGAGACCCACCACGTGTACATGCAAAAATAATGTAAACACACCCACAGTGGCGCCCCCAGCTGGGGTCTGTGTGTTTGATGATGGGGAATAATAAAAGAATGAATACCACAGCAGGGTTGACTTTGTCTGTGAGGTGGATAAAAAGGGCAGAGTTGTGGGTTCTAGCATTAGTTGTACAGGATGTCTGCGCGAGTACGGAAACACGCTCCCACGCTCGGTGTATTGAAGACGGCCCCACCCGAGTTAGTCCGAACCATTGTACGCGGTGCGGACCCTGACCTTGTACGCTGTCTGTGCGAGATCGGGTACAACCTGTTAAAAGGCAACGTACCACTGACTCCGGCTCAGAAGACCAAATTGGCCAAGCATAAGACAGGTCTCCGAACCTTAGTCCAGAAGCGGGTCCCTCAAACACAAAAGAAAAGGTGTTACAGAAAGGCGGCTTTCTCGGGGCCATCTTAGCACCGTTGGCCGCTTCCGTGTTGGGTCCAGTATTGGGTGGACTCTTCGGCCGACAATGAACCACACGAAAAAAATGGTCCTCGTCGAACCACGGTTCCTGCAAAATCTCCAATCACCCTACCCTGTCCCACCTACGGTGAAGACCATAAACACCCTCGATGGAGAGATGCAACAGATCTTACAGAGACCGGGGTTAAGCGACATTGAGAAAGTACAACGGTACAATGAGACGCTTCAACGGTACATGACGTTCATGGACCAATACAAAACCCTCTCTACCCCACCACCACCACCACCACCACGTGACACACCGCCGACCTCAGCACCGCTCCAACAGCCGGGTGGGGTACCTTCCACAGCTCCACAGTGGGTCGAAGACGAAGTCCTGAAGAGTGTACCTGCCTCGTTCAAGAAACAAGCTGGCCTGGTATTACAACGGATGAAACAGAATCCTAACATGACTTGGAATGATAAAGGCGAACTCCTGGTACAGAATCAGGTGGTCCCCGGCACCCACATGACGGATTTAGTGAAAGATCTGATGCGTCAACGCAGATCGCACACCGATCCTCGAGGATGGGAGGTCTTCGCTCAAGGCTTGAAAGACATGTACCACATGGAATTGGTGGGGAACCCCCACCGCTGGGCCTTCATGCAGCAAACCCAGCAATCACCGAGTGGCCCCCTACCTTCTTGGGAAGCCGAATGGGAACCGGAGTCACCCCCCAAAACACCACCACAACGGGCACTTTCTTTTCGCGCCTATAAAAAAACACCCTTGATCAAGACACCCCACATCTCCAGAGCCGTGACACGTAGCAAGTCACCGCGCCGAACACGACGCCGGACACAACCGCCCAAGGCCTGGAAGACCTATTAAAACCAACAGCAGCAGCAGGACAGCTCAGTCGCCATGTTTTGCCTCACCCTACCCAGTAACAGTTCGCTGGATGTGTTTCCTGACAACACCGTGGCCAAGTACGTCACCCAGTTACCGCAACCGTTACATTTACCTGGCCGGTGAGAATGTGCCCTCGTGGATGTCCAATACCCTTACTCGTGGTACAACGTGCGAGCCAATGAAGTGTGGTACGAGGTCACCTACGAAGGCAAAAACACCCGGCTCACCCTGCCCGAAGGCCAATACGATACCCCCAAAGAGTTCATGGGTGAGCTGTCAAGACTGATGCATGATAAGGCGCTACGGGGGGTGACGGATAGTGCAACACGCCTGATAGCCTTGCGCTTCAAGAAAAACGTGTTCTTCGATGTCAACGTACACAACGACAAGGCACAGCTTACCGTCACCGATACCGTGAATGTGAAACTCAGTCCTACACTGCAGCAAATGCTGGGTTTCGATCTACAGACGTTCGCTGGTCCCTCCCAACACCATGGCGAGATGCCGATGGATATGAAGTCGGGTATGTACGGACTCTACGTCTGCTCGGACGTGGTGGACAACCACATCGTGGGCGATATCAACACACCTCTGTTACGGGTGGTCCCCATTAAAAAGACGTATGGCGATCAAGTCACCCACAGTTTCAACCATATCATGTACCTGCCCGTACGACATGCCGACATCAACACGATCACGGTGGATATAAGAGATGACACGGGACGAGCGGTGGCATTCGAACGAGGAAAAGTGGTGCTGACACTTCATTTTCGACAAGCACGTGCTCCCCACTTTGCATAATGAAAGTACCTTACGAGTGCGATGCACGCAGCTATGCCGACTATTATGCCCAACAGGCCGGGGGTGGCTTTCCGGTCTTTGGCGGTGCACGCATGCAACGAGGACATGGACTGGGGAACATACTCGGCAGCATTGTGAAAACGTTCCTGCCCTTGGTGACGCGGGGTGTGAAAGCAATCGGCAAACAAGCGGTACGCAGTGAACTGCAAGTGGCCGGTGATGTCTTGGGGGGTACGGCACCCCGACAAGCCTTGAAACGACGGGCCAAAGAAGCGGGAGGCGTCTTGGTGGCCAAAGCACAACGCACCGTAGGGAATAAAAGAGCTGCCCTACCGAGATCACGCACCAGTCGACGACCGACCCAGCGACGACGCACATCCAAGAAGACCCGGGATATCTTTTCTTAAAACATGGCCTTAATCCACGCCGAGTCCTGTCCCTCCACCAACAGTGAATTTGATTTGTGGACCGTGCCGCCCACACAAACCAGTGTCGAACAAGGATTATGGGTGGAGCATCTCCCGCTCTCCAGCATCAACGAAACCAGGCCCATCGAGTTCACCATCAGTAATGCGGATACGGCCTATGTGGATTTAGCCCATACCTACTTGTATGTGAAAGCCAAGGTGGTCAATGGAGCTGGCACCAGAATCGCTGACCAAGCAACGGTGGGCCCGACGAATCTCTGGCTGCACTCGATGTTTCGGCAGGTGGATATTTTTCTCAGCGACAAACTCATCAGTGACTCCACCAACACGTACCCCTATCGAGCCTACATCGAGACACTGTTGTCGTATGGCCGAGAGGCTAAAAATCTCAGCTGACAACCGCTTTATTCTACAAGGACACGGCCGAGCACATGGACACGGCGGACAATGGGGGATATAACAAACGGAAGGCTTTCACTGCGAACAGTGCCTCAGTGGATATGATGGGTCGACTGCATGCAGACATGTTCATGCAAGACCGGTACCTCTTGAACAAGATCCCCATCAAAATCCGACTGATACGGGCGCCTCCCACCTTCGCCTTGATGGCCACTAACGTAGAGGGGCATGTAGCGGACTATAAGATTGTCATCCAAGACGCAGTCCTGTATGTCCGAAAAGTGAAACCGAATCCAGTCGTTCAATTGGGACACATGAAAGCCTTGGAAACAAAACCAGCCCAGTACCCTATCCGACGTGTACAAACCAAAGTGTTCTCTGTGCCTGCTGGAAATATGGGCGCCAACAAGAAAACCTGTTCCTGGGGGAACTACCCAAGCGATTGATCCTGGCCTGTGTGGAAAATACCAGTTTCAGCGGAGCCTACCCAGAGAATCCGTTTGACTTTAAACATTTCAGCATCAATTTTGTGGCCCTGCATGTGGATGGACAACAGGTCCCAGCCACGGCCTTAACACCGAACTTTGGGCGGAGGAATTTCATTCGAGCCTATCAGAGCCTGTTTACAGCCACCGGTCAAATCAACCAGGACGAAGGGAATATGATCAGTCGGGAGGACTACGCGAACGGATACACGTTGTTCTGTTTCGATCTGACCCCCACCTTAGAGAACGACCAGCAGCTGGCCCTGACCAAGCAAGGCAATTTACGGTTGGAAATCCACTTTGCACGAGCCCTGGCGACCACCGTCAATGTGATCTGCTACGCCGAGTTTGACAACATCATTCAAGTGGACAAGGCGCGCAACGTCCTGTGTGACTTCTCCACCTAACATGGATACAGACCAGATAACCACCGTGCTGGAGAATGACCCAGAGACACGTAGGGTCTTTCAAGGGGTGTTCGCCCGAGATGTATTTCCATTAGACCGTATGTATCCGGCTGCTTACGTTCTCAACACGGACCCGATGGATCGACCCGGTGAACACTGGGTGGCCGTGTACTTGACAGAAGAGCAGGGGGAATACTTTGACCCGTACGGTCTGCCACCCCTCCATCCCGATTTAACAGACTTAATGGATCAAGGCACAGAGACGTGGTGTTGGAACAGTCAAACGTTGCAAAGCCTGACCAGTGGCGTGTGCGGACAATATTGCTTGTTTTACCTGTACCACCGATGCCGGGGAAGACCCTTATCTACTATCGTACAGATGTTTGACGAGTACTCCCAGGCCGAGGACCGCGATG
>JAVTVY010028402.1:0-105573 GCA_036873755.1 Hanleya hanleyi
CGACAGCCTACCCCAATTAAACAAGCCCGATTGGACTTCTTTCTAATATCTCGCGATATATTACATTGCGTAAACAATACTGATATTCTCCCCAGTTATCGATCAGATCATTCAATTATTAGTATATCTCTAAAATTTAAAAAACTTCAAAGGGGCAAGGGCTATTGGAAATTTAACAATTCATTACTGAAAGATCCAGATTATGTAAAATTGGCAAAGACAGTGATAGAGGAAACCGTGCAAGAATATACTACTGCAGATGATAATGGATATACTATTAATGATCAATTACTGTTTGAAACTGTACTTCTAAAAATAAGGGGTAGAACAATAGCCTATTCAACCTTCAAAAAAAAGACAATTAAACCAAAGAGAAACTGAATTATCCGACAAACTACGTGCATTAGAACAAAAGTTAGATGACCACAATAATGTTGACGCGAAAACTATTATATTGGGTCAAATAAAAAATGCTAACGAAAAATTAGAAGAAATAAATAAGCATAAGGTAGAGGGTATAATTACTCGAACCAAAGCTAAATGGGCCGAATATGGCGAGAAACCTACAAAATATTTCCTAACATTAGAACACCAAAATTATATAAAAAGATCGATAACAAGAATTGAAAAAGTTGATGGAGGAATTATTACTGATCAGAAAAAAATTCTCGAAGAGACGAAATTTTACTATAAGAAACTTTACAGTAGAAAGGAAACTAGCCCAGTTAATTTGAATGATTTAATTGAACCAGCGGTTCCGAAATTGAAAACTGAACAATCTAATGAGTTGGAAGGACTATTGACAAAAGGAGAAATTTTGCTAGCTCTTAAGAATATGAGAAATGAGAAAAAACCCCGGATCAGATGGGTATACGGTGGAATTCTACAAAAAAATTTGGTCGGATTTAAACCGATATTTATTCAAATCTTTGAATTATGCATATGAAAATGATTCGCTATCCATAACTCAACGGAGGGGAATCATTACCTGTTTCCCGAAAGAAGGAAAACCAAAACAATTTCTAAAAAACTGGAGGCCAATTTCGCTATTAAATGTCTCCTATAAAATCGGGGCGGCCGCAATTGCGAAAAGAATAAAACAATATTTACCAGATCTTATAAATAAAGATCAGAAAGGATTTATACCTGGAAGATATATTGGGGAGAATACAAGATTAACATATGACATAATGCAATATACAGAAGATCATCATTTATCAGGGTTGCTACTATTGCTGGATTTTGAAAAAGCATTCAATTCAATTGATTGGACTTTTTTGCATCAAACCGTATCCTTCTTCAATTTAGGCCCTTCCATTCAAAAATGGATAAAATTACTATATCAGGATGCACAGTCATGCGTTATCGTTAATGGTTTTTCTTCTAGCTTTTTTGACATTTCTCATGGCTGTCGCCAAGGGGACCCCCTCTCTCCATATATTTTCCTGCTATGCGCCGAAATTCTCGCAATTATGCTACGAAACAATAAAAATATTCATGGAATTAAGGTAGGCGATTTCGAGTATATTTTGTCGCTATATTCGGACGATACAACAATATTTTTAGATGGATCACAGCGGAGCCTATATGCATGCTTGGCTACCTTAGAGAAATTTGAGAATTTTTCAGGATTAAGAATGAATGCGGAAAAAACAAAGTTATTTCGATAGGTGCAAACAAACATTCATTAGTTGTATACAAAACAAAGTGGCACCTAGACTGGACACAGAATGATTTCAAAATGCTAGGACTTGTCTTTACATTAAATTTGGCAGAAATGGTGGAGAGAAATTATAAAGACAAACTAAAAGAAATAGAAATAATTATAAAAATTTGGGCTCAACGATATTTGACACCACTAAGAAGGATTGTAATTTTGAAGAGTCTTTTGATATCTAAACTGAACCATCTTTTTTCGTCGCTTCCGAATCCACCAACCCCAATGGTCGAGAAACTTCAAAAGGACATATTTTCATTGATATGGGACTCAAAACCTGACAAAATCTCACGCAAGGTTGCAAAACAGCCAACAAAGTTAGGGGGGCTGAATGTACCTGATATTTATTGCACCATGCAAGCACAAAAACTGTCATGGCTTAGACGGATACAAACTAGCAAACTGAAGTGGAGTAAAATATTACATACACACATACCTGAACATATAAATATTATACAGACTGGCCATACAGCATTGACAGATATTGTAATCCCTTTGTTGAATAATGATTTTTGGAAGGATGTAATCTCAGCATATGCGGATTTTCAATATAAATATGTCCATAGTAACTCGGATAAGTTTTCTAGTGAATTAATATGGCTTGATGATAACTTTGTTATAAATGGAAGACCGTTTTATTATAAGCATTGGGATAAAGGTGGTGTGCGATTTGTAGACGATCTTTTGGATGAGTATGGCAATTTTTTATCAGTTAATGATTTCAACAGAATATTCAGTATCAATATTAACTATTTAGAATATATGGGAGTTTGTCAGACTATCAAAAAAGCAGCAGCAAAAATGAATATAAATACATTAAACACACACTTATACCACCACATATTTTCAAACTCCAAAAAGAAAAAAAAGGATGCAAAATTTACTATGACATATTATTATCGTCATCTTTTCACAAACGAAATGCTAATTTAAAATGGGAGACAATTTTTGGCAAAATTTACAGCGACAGAGAGTGGCAAACTATTAATCTTCCTCAAAAGAACTATAGGGAGGAAAAATATAAGTGGCTACATTATAAAATTATTAATGGCATATTAACAACGAATATTACTGACAATAGATTAGATGCTAATGTCAGTGAAACATATACCTTTTGCAAGGAGTTTACTGAAACGGTAATTCATCTTTTCTGTGAATGTAAAGTCATAAAACCAATATGGGAAGAAGTGGAAGGTTGGTTGAAAAATGCTGGAATAAAAGTACAGTTTACTCCAGAGAAGGTAATATTGGGACTAGTAGGTCAAAATAATAAACCATTAGATTATCTACTTATAGTTATAAAATATTATATCTATAAAGCCTGTAATCAGATTCCACATATACAAAGCATATTTAAACAATTAAAATATACTTACATTACTGATAGATTCATTAGATATAAAAATGGAGAGCAAAGAATATTTGACCAGTATTGGTCCACTCTCCACCTTCTCTTGGGAGATAACTGATTTTTTATAATACTCTCTCTGTTATTCACTATGAGAAGAACAATAACGATGCGCTTCATCCCCGGACATGTATAATGTGTAAGGAAAAGGAAAAGCTTATATTTGTGACATATGATTGTAACATATATTGAATTTGATGTTGTTCTCCTATGTGTGTATGTGCAAGAAAATCAATAAAGTATTAAAAAAAACAAAAAAACAATCGTTAGATAGGTAATTAACTGTTCAAACAGAGTGGCACACTTATTTTTTGTCCTGAGAGTCCTAAATCGATGGTCAAACAAAGGAAAACTGATCAAGGAGAATTTAGCCCCATCGTACAACATTTAGGGTCTTCGGCCAGTTGTAATATTAATTATCTTATTCTATGAAATTATTTCCATCAATACTTGAGGTGTTTCAACATAAGAGCGTGTATGATCGTGTTAAATAAACAGTGCAATCGAGTAATTCGTTTACGAGGAGCGGCCAGTAAAAAACAACAGCATTACATGCGTCTGGTCCGTGATTCATTATTCAGTCGTCGTCCATTAAGAATTTTCGGGTCCATAATCAAAAGATTTACTTCATATTCCACACAACAGCACTAGCACCAAATTAAAAAAAAAACAAATCATAGTATACATAAACATAGGCTGGCTTCCTGCGGTGAACAGTTTCCGATGATGCCAACAAGACATCATGATGTCAAAAATATCAAATCCGTGTGAATGATGTATCTCAGTCACGCTTTGATTGTGACTGCATATGAACACTATGACGATCTTGAAATACATAGGTTCATACGGCCCCTGGCCGTAGCTAGCATAGCATCTCACAACTATCTGTCTCACATTTAATTGCAAAACCAACGTCGGATAAATTCACGAAAGGACGCTTGCTTAAGAATAGTATGAAAATGTGTTTATACCTTGAATTTTAAGCATCTCGATTCCATATCGAAGACGACACTCCATAGCAAACTCCATGTAAACCGGGACCCTTCGAGACAAAATATGCATAGGTATTACTCGGTTATCGAGACACCTTTGATAACGTCATTGAAATTCGCACGGTGCTGTATTGTTTATATGAAATATATTTAAATGTCATGTTGATATGATCTATGGTTATAAACGCCACAATTTTTATTGGACAACGACTACATGCTGGATGTCGAATACACAGCAAAAATAGCATCAGTGCTGTTTCAGAGCATTTCTGCCAAAGTACTGAAACAGTACTGAAATATAACTGCACTAAAACAGTACTGATATATAAAAGTACTGTTCAGTACTGAAATATTTCAGTACATGAAACAGTACTGAAATCGTACAGTACTGAAAAGGTACAGAAACATTACAGTACTGTTTCATTCCTGAAACAGTACTGTTCTATTTCAGTATTGTTTTGGTACTGTTATATATCAGTACTGTTTTGGTACTGTTATATTTCAGTACTGTTTCGGTACTGTTTCAGTACTGAATTGCTACTGTTATATAACAGTACTGTTTCAGTGGTGTTATATTTCAGTACTGTTTCAGTATTTTGATAGAAATGTGCTGAAACAGTACTGACTCTATTTTTGCTGTGTATCACTGTATATGAGTCAATGTATGATTTTTGATACATTACTTTGCACAAATCCAAAGTTGACGCCAGTATTGTATTGGTCTCTCTTGTTGATGTCATAGTCAGACATATGAAGTTCAATCCGGACGGAAACGATGTTCTTCAAAGATTTTTACAAATTGTACTCAATACATGCATGCTACTGGAATATGACTGCCGTACATCAGATTGATATCCTTCACAAAAAACGACATAAAAAGTGAAATGTCTGGAAAAAAAACAACAATAATGATTTACTGATATGTGGAATAACAAACGGCAGATCCGACATTCAATATTCAACTGTCGCCAAAATTTCAGTCGTTCACAAAAAAAGAACTTTCGAGCTATCAGTTGATAAAATAAACCTTAGCCGGTCATTGTATTGCTGCTGTAAACGTGTCAATGATGTTAACACCGATCGAAAGCATTGAGAAAATACAATGTATTATTCTGTCTATATGCATAAACCTGCAATCAATAAGCAGTTTGCCACGATGTTCACGCAATGACCGATATCGGGAAAGGACTAATGGTATTCACCCATTCTCATTATATCTAGCCGTCCGTTAAATTAATTCCCATCCTAAATTGACATCTTTTCTCCAACACTTTGAGGCGCTGAATTCCGATAAACAAAATGCTCCAGACCATTAAGCCAAAGTGCGTAGGATCACTACCCATTACTTCCCGCTTAATCGTATTTAATTGTGTCTGGTCTATTTCCACAAAATAACACAACTGATGTCGTCTTCACTTAGACCTACATATATTTCCTGGCTGGCTTCCTATCAAACTTTTCACCACATCTCCGAAATACTGAGAACAAGGGAGCTGAAACGTTCTTCGTTTCTGCAAACCCTACGGGCGTCATTTTGAGACTGTTTTCCTAATCCTAGGTACAAAGAATCAAGAGAAATTTCAAAATGGTTGTCACGATGTATACTCAGGAATTCGTATTTTATCGTTTCTGTCTATTCTGTCGCAATTTTTGTTCCTAAAATGACCTGAAAGTATTTTTTTCCATCCCAATAATGAGTTTTATAGACAATATTAAAACATGAAAACATCCGCCTAATATAGGATAGAAATAGCTTTCACAAATATGACGTCACTCTGATGTTATCATGGCGGCCATCTTTAATTATTTTACCTGGTCTTTTAAAGAAATATACAACATAGGTGTTGTTCAAGCAGAAGAGCCGCAAGTTCCCAGCAAACGGTGAGCCTAAGCAACAATTACATGTGTGTGTCGAGATCACGAAAGAGTGTGACAATGACACCAATATGGTTCACTAACTAAACTCGTTCAAGTTCAGTGTCATTAGGGGGCGAAGCCGTATGGATGGTCTATCATTTTTGGCATTATTTTTCTTCCGCCACATTTTGTTCGATTCGTACAATAAACACCGCTTCACCTTTGGATCCGAAGTTTAACCGAGTTACTGGACCACATGGGCACTAGTGCATATTCCCGAAAAAAGCTGATCGGTCGAAACTCTCGGCGGTCATCTTGGATTGACCTCAAAGGGTTCTAAGATCTTCTTCTCCGTAACCGTTGAATCGATCGCCATGAAACTTTACACATATGATCTATCAGTCGTGGTCCCTGGCATGTCTACTTAAAAGTCACTCAGTAAAACAAGATGGGCGCTATCGATTATTCAATATTGCGAAAATGTCGAAAATTCAAACTTGACCGATTTCAATGAATCAAAATTGATTTATATGTCATCTGGTGCTGCGAAGCACGGGAAAGCATGCTTATGCCCCCAAAATTCCCCGTTGTCCATTGGGCGTACTGAAAATCTTTCTCAAGATGTTCAAACCACTCTGGCTTGAAAATAATGTCGCTATGGTATTGTAATTGTCTTTGGATATGCCCTATGCCACCTTAGATTACTCTCAAAACCTGTTAAGATCTTCCCCCTCGGAACGGCTGAATCGATCGACACGAAACTTGGAAAATATGATCGATGGATCGAGCTCTCCCAAATTTTCATTTGAAAAAATGGTCGGTGAAACAAGATAGTGGACAGAAACCAAACAAAGTCGTCGGATTTTCAAGAATCAAATGTTGATGGTGGAAAAGGCTGTCTACATAAGTCTACATGGCGATGATGAACGAACGGGTATATGTTATCTATCACCGCGATGCAGATTATATCGGTTTCAAAGGTGAAAAGTACTTCCGTTACCATAGAAATGTCACTCTAATTGCTGAAACTTCACCGATGGTTATGTTTCACATGAATAGACTATAGGACTGAATACCGTGATGACCAATGATTTGCCTAGTAATCAGTATTAATATTGCAAAACTGACACCTTTCACCCCAATAGGTCATGTACATGTATGCCAAAGCAGTGTGTTATTGTTTTCTTCTGCCACATCTTGTTCACATTCTTGCGGTTAACTCCGCTTGAGCCAAAACTTCACATACTGATTGGACCACATACGAACTATTTCATATCCCGTTGTGAATCCGATTGGTCGAATTCGCCGGCGGCCATGTTGGATTGACTACAGATTGCTCTGTCAAACTAGATGACCGTCATGGACCAATCAAAATGTTCTGATTTTAGGTAATGGATCTGGACATAAAAATTGTCCATATATATACCCTATCTGGCCTGGGCTTTTTGGGACCTATCCTGGCCTGGGAGCGGGAGAAAGCGAAATGGCCCCCAAAATTATTGTTCGTACCCCTTGAGCTAGGGAGCTGAAACTTACCACGCTATACCCTTGGTTCAAGCTCTACCAGAAAAGGTAAAAAAATCCTAGATGGCCGCCTTGATGACGTCACAGTGAAGTCATGTTCAAAAACGGCATTTTTCCGTTTTTTCTATTTATGCAATTTCTCCGCAAAAGCTGCATGATAAATTAGTAAATATTATTGTGATGTGAAATAAAATAGTTTTTGCCCACTTTTCATCGCGGAAAAGCAGAAATTTTGAAGGCAAATGGCGAAAATATCACTTTTCTGGGACCCCACGTGGCCGCCATCTTGAATTTACCCATGATCCTCTGCACGGGGGTGATGCAAATGGGCTCAAAATGACCCCAATATGATAAACTAAAAGTCGAGGAGTTTCAGCTCTCCATTTTGTGTCGTTCCGGAGATAGCGCAGGAAGTTTGGTAGGGGTGGGGGCATTTCGCCCCCCCCCCCTCGCCAGGTAGGGTTAACAGGCACTGCGATACAGATTGTATCGGTCTTGAAACTGAACATTACCTCCATTAGCATGGACATTCCATTAGTTGAATCTTTTCGCCTAATTGGTGGAACATCACCTAAAGTTTCGATATTCCCCATGAATGGACTAATAGGTCTTGACCAATGATTGTCCTAGTAACCGGTATGAATATTGTAGAATTGACCCTTTTACCCCAGTAGTCCATGCCAAAGCAGCTTCCCCCCGCCCTCTGTGAACCGCTTGCGGAACAATAACATAGAATATGATTTCGCCGTTGTTAAAATACTGTATGCATCAATAATCGGAGAACAGATATGGGGAGTTTCTAAGGACGGGAACGATTTTTTGGCAAGCTACTTCCCTCGTTGTTCTCATCACAACTTAACAACACTAAATAGACGACAAAAAAAACAGATGGCATGCCTTTACTTACAATCTGTAAAACAAAAAAATCGTCAACATTCGGCATGCATTCAATTAAATATATGTTTTGCATAAGACATTCGTATTGGCATTATTGTACGATATTGGTGGAAGACGCACAAGTGAAAAAAGAGGTAAGCTGTAGTCTCTTGACCAGGAAACGGGGAAACATGACAAGGAAGCTTGAAACTAAAGTTCACGTGCTACCTCAATGAAAATGTGAATTTCATTGGCGTTGTGAATTGACATCGAGACACTTCACGCGATGATATTAGTTTTAATTGAGCCCATTTAGGACTTGTTCGGGAATGTTCAACTAATCGTGCCTTGTGTAATATTGGAATCGTGCCCTGGAGATGATAAACGATACGATGGCAAATAGAGACAGCCAAGGGAAATACAAATGGTAGCTTTAATGAGGACAAGAAATCGGTAGTTACTCTGTCGTTCGATCCAATAAGGTCATTGAACGAAATAGACTTCCAAGATGAACATTAAGCAAGTAGGTTTCAAAATAAATGGGAGAGGAAATGAATTTGGGAGTTGTAAAGCAGTCTGAAGTGGCACTCACGTCGGTCTGTTGTTTTCACATTCGGTGTGCAATACGACGACGATACTCTCATTTATCCATATTATACCGGCCGTATGGAAATATCACAGTCTTTCGGTGGAAGGAGTAATCTCCCCAAACACCATTCCGCAAAATGTAGATCTTATGAACCGAATGATTTTCCCCAAACTGAAAAAGATAAAAATATACTTGATTGTAGTCTGATTGTAGTTTGAATTTAGAATTGATGTCTGTTATAAAATAAATACCCCTGTGTTCGACGAGAATCTTCTGAAGTCACGAGGGGAACATTCAATGTATGGATAAATGGATTTAGCCTCCACAAGCCCTTTAGTTAAGCGACCAAAGATACTGGAAACGAAATGAGGTAGCTAAAGGATATACTTACAAAATATAACTGGGGCACAACATATTTTGCCAATGTCTATGGTCTATCCAACTGGTGGCTGGAATTCAATTAATATTATTGGTTCGGGACAACTGTTTACGTTTTTCTTGTATAATGTTGTGAAGCTGTAGTAGCTTGTAATTTTTAGAAGCATTTGGTGGCTTTCCTTTAGCATCGTGGTGACGCCAAGTTTACATGTATATGTTCAAGTGTTGCTGTGGTGGCTATGCTTTGATCTGTTTCTTTTCGCCAGTGGATTATTAATGGTAGTCACAAGTAGGACTCTTTGGAGCCTTAATGACGGAAATGAATTAGGCACTGGCTAGATGGCGTTGTACCTTATGTAGTGCTTGATGTGGCAATGCTTGCTAATACATTTCGGTGTTATTTTTATTAGCGTAAATATTACATAGATGGAGTACAGCTTCTGGTGAAATATTGTATTCTTAGCCTTAAAAGTACTAATTCTGTAGTGGACTGCGCTCACGTGGTCAGGGGCTGGGGTCGACAAACTCCCGATGTCTAACAGTTTCAAAATGAAATGGGCATTAAAGTGATGGTCTAACATCATGATCTGATGGCCTGGGAGCTGGGGTGATGTCTAACAGTTTCAAAATGAAATGGGCATTACAGTGATGGTCTAACATAATACATATCATATGCTTTGCTTCTTGCATAAACATCTCATATGAAGATAGCTGATGCACACGAATTTCATCAAGCAAAATACCGTTCAGTCACAATATATATATTTCAATGTAAGACACTCCGGTCATATAACATATTATGATCTCTATAATTATGCCGACAAGCTTCACACTTCCATCGCACGACCTGTGTTCTGAAGGATTTTACCAATCTTCGTGGATATATCTACATTGAGAGTTGCTTATTATCAATATATATTCCTCCGAGACAAATATTTGAAGATGAACGAACGTTTTCGAGAGGAATGAATATGACAAACCATCAAGAAATAGAGATAGAGATACACAGCAAGGAAAACGGTATTGGCCAAACACCCTTTAATGGTGTTGAGAAATGGTGTTAATCAATGTGAACACCGGGTCAGGCCAGTTCAACATCAAATAAGGGAGTTGGAAATCGTTTGACACCATATTTTGGTGTTCATCGACAAGTGTTAATACTGGTTCAACACCATTTTTCTGGCTGTGTAGGGAGAGCGAGACGATCAGGACAGGTCGACAGAGATGAACCGGTACCAATCCGGGCGAATCGGCTACAAAAATTCCGTCTCGAAATATTGAGCGTGGCTCTTTATATGTTCTTTAGTGCTTAACGGACTACTTTCACATAACATATATAACAAATCTTGTTTATATGTTCGTTTCTGTCCATTAGTGATAATCTGATTTCGATCTAATTCATTTCTTCCTATCAGCAGTTGACAGTTTAATGCTCATGGGAGAGCAATGTCAACCATAATCAGCTAATCGTGGATAGATTAATGGCCATAGCTGCTGATCGATGATTATTGCTATCCGTATAACATCAATCAGTTTTGCTCTGTGTCCGCTTCTCTCCTGTGAAAAGGGAATTCTGTTTTTGTTGAGTTGTAACACAGATGCATAGATTGACCAACCTCAGTCGATTGTAGTATATTTCTCCACCATTGACCACCCACCTAGTTTTTTTGCTAATTCGTTAAACATAGCAGGCCTGGGGGAGCCTTTATGGTCCCCCGCCAATCGTTCTGCCCTATCTTCGGAACGGCAAAACATTGAGAGCAGGCACTCCATGACTTTGTGGTTTATCATTGAGGCCATTTTGAGGCTATTTGCATAACCAACTCCGAGCAGATGATCATGGGTAAATTCAAAATGGCGGACATGTTGGGTATCAGGAAAATGATATTTTCGTCATTTTTTTCTTCAAAATTCATGCATTTCTGCGTGGAAAAATGGACAGAAACTATTTTATTTCACATCAGATGATTATTTGCTAATTTACAAATCATCCCGTAAATGCCTTTTTTGAAAATAACGTCCCTGTGACGTCATCATGACAGGTTGGATATTTCACATATTCGCTCGTAGAGTGTGACCCAAGGGTTCAGTGTGGTAAGTTTAAGCCCCATGGCTCAAAGGATGAAGAAAACAGCCAGAGGCGGTGGGGGAGGGGGCTGGACCGCTCCCAAATCTCCAAGACCAGATCGGGTTAATACAGAGGAAAATGAAATACAAGCGTCTAGTCCGTCATTCAATACCCAGCCGTCGTTCATTAAAAAATTCCCGCTATAGCTTTTCCATGCTTGCATCAGAATGCGATTTGTATCGCTAAATATGAGAAACTTCGAGTGGAGGCGCTTGGTGATATAGCCCCGTTTTACAAGTTTCTGCAATAATGTTTTGCGACTTTTATTAAATTGTCACATTCAACACAGGATCTAGCAAATGCTACCAGGCGAGATATGTATACGCCATATGCAGGTCCCTCTGATATATTACTGTCAAGATAGGGATAGTTTGCGATGACGAAATTGTAACCATCTCTTTTGTCGTAAAGTCGACGAGAGTAAATTATATGTGCCGCTAGGGCCAATTGTAGTTTCCTACAGATGGAGGTCCGGTGAAAGCCCAGTGAAGGTGGATATATATCCTTCACTGCGTAATTTATATAGCGATTATCCAAAGCAAGATGATCGTCTATTTAGCGTTTCATGAACGAGAAGGAACGGGATTTGAAATAATCCGTTTTTGAAATGCTCCTGCATTTAGTCGTACTCATAAGAGAACAGATGTAAGTCAGCCAAAAAGGGTGCACAATTAGTACCCATTGGAATACCTATATGCTCTTGATATATTGTATTGCCAAATTTCACATAGATATTATAAATGAGAAATACAAGCAACTCTATAAACAAAAAAAACTTCCCGCGAATGATATCCCTTGTATGTAGTAGAGCTAAAGAATGCTTTATCGCTTCTGGAATTAATATATCGGCGATCAGTTTTCTTGAACACCGATAAAATTAATGAACTAAGACGGACAATGCGATCCTGATGAGAGATTATAGTTTAGAGAGCCGAGAAATCTCATATGGATACATATCTGTACGGTATGTGACCTTCAACATCAAGTTCGTCCGTCAGACAGATGCTCATCAACACCCAATATTCAGAACCACATAATGTATTTCTTCGGCTACATAACAGACGTGTGGCCAGAAGGCAATATTCAGAAGATTGTGGTGAATATTGTACGTTGATGGGAAAATACGATATTATCATGCAAGGAAATATAACATTCCGTCTGAATTATAGCGATAAAGTGAGCAAGAAAAACCATTGCTCGCCACAATCCCATGCCTTTCGCGGCTGTTGACGAAATCTCATTTGATTTCATCCCCCCTCTCAACAGAACCAACAACTCCATTGTGACAATTACAAGCGTCTGGTCCGTCATTCATAATTCAACCGTCGTCCATTAGAGAATATCCGTGTCCGTAATCCAAAGACCTATTCCATATTCCATATAAAGGTATTAGCACCAAATTCAAAAAGACAATCATAGTATACAAACACATAGGATTGTTTCCTGCAAGAGAGAAGCAGTCAACAGTTTTCAATGATGCCGGCAAGACATCATGATTTTCCAACAGTATCAAATCCGTATCGCTGATCAGTATTCTCATTCATAATATTCGTTGTAAAGTCGTCATCTAAAGAATAATGTATCTCAGTCACGCTTTGATTGTGACTGTTCATATGAGTACCATGAGGATCTTGAAGAGCATGGGTACATACAGCCCCTAGCCCCGGGTTAAGTGGAATTAGACACAAGTTACGAAACGTAACGCCATAGATCTTGCACGCTACGCTCGTATTTTTCTATCAGCATGCGATATGTATCGCCAAATTTGAGAAACTTTGAGTGGAGGCGCTTGGTGGTGTAGCCCTGTTGTATAAGTTTCTGCAACAATGTTTTGTGACGTTGATTAAAATCGTCACATTTAACACAGGATCTAGCAAATGCTACTAGGCGTGACAGGTATACGCCATATGCAGGTCCCACTGGAATATTACTGACCAGAAAGGGATAGTTTACGATGTCGAAATTGTAATCATCTCTCTTGTCATACAGTCGACGAGAGAGAAGGCCCGCGTCATTTTTATAGAGATATAGGTCTAAATATGATATGCCTGTAGGGTTATCTGTAGTTTCCTTCAAATCCAGTGAAGGTGGATATATATCCTTCACTGCGTCATTTATATAGCGATTATCCATAGCGAGAAGATCGTCTCTATTTGCTGAATGTGAAGTCATGTGACGCAGTCAGTATGTCGGCACCTCTTCCCACTTCACTTATATGTGTTGTAATTTGAATGGATCGGTTTTTGAAAGCGCCTGCATATAGTCATATTCATGGCGCACAATTACTACCCATTGGAATACCTGTATGCTGCTGATATATTGTGTTGCCAAATTTCACATAGGTATTATTAATGAGAAATTCAAGTAACTCTATAAACAAAGAAACATCCCATGAATGATATCTCTTGTATCTAATAGAGCTAAAGAATGCTTTATGGCATCCGACATTAATATATCTACGATCAGTTTTCTTGAACACAGATACTATTAATGAACTTAGACGGTCAATAAGGTCCTGATGAGGGATTGTAGTATAGAGAGTCGAGAAATCCCATGTGGATACATGTCTATACGGTATGTGACCTTTATCATCAAGTTCTTCCGTAAGATATTTTGAGTTTTTCAATATCCACATACATTCAACGCCAGAGTTTTTAGGAATAGTGGCTCGATACCTTTCCCAATATGTTTTACCTCCTGAAGGGCCCTCGTCAACAGAGTTGAAAGAAGCTTGGTGGTGCAGCTTCTAGAACCAGCTATGAATCTAGCTTTGTATGGTGATTTATGCATTTTGGGGTTCCAGTATACTTTTGGTATATCATTATGTTTCGTTGGAATACAAATACCTCTTTCCTTGAGAACGTTTTGTGATTGTTAAATAAATCTTCCAGAGTAAGTGCAGTTTGAGAGTAAGTAGACGTATTTGATGACGATATGTTTATACTCAATTCTTCAACCAGCACCTGGTAATAGTAATATTTACATATGGATATTATATTATTTGGAGCTTTGTCTGCTGGGACTATGACGAATTTACTCTGGAGATTTGCTAGAACTTCTTGCGAACTGGGGCTTCTCAGTACTTGTTTTGCTTGGGGAAGGGTATTTCTGTCAATATGGCGGATTGTTTCAACGACCTTTCTCTTGGTGAGGTCCAGCCAATCAGCGAGTACTTTAGGTTCAACTTTTTCTCGCTTGGACCAATCAATAACGTACTGTTCCAAAGCAGACAGGACTATCTTCTGGTCGGCATTCAGATTTATATTTCTCGGCTCTCTATATTTAGGTCCCTTCATCAGGAGTAATCTTAGGTCCTTATCACTCACCGCATCAAGATCACCAGTCACAACATTACTGTCAGCCAATAACTAGCAAAGGGTAGACATATTAATGTGAGTTTCGGCTGGTCCGATTTTAGCTTCTGACAAGAAATAAATCATTTGTTTATTTGTCGAGATAAATAAAGGTTCTTACCCACCCAAGAAATGTTCTTCGCTTTCATGCCAGAATTATGCGGCTATATAAATATATCTGGTGAAACTAGTACATACAACGTATTACACTCTGTCTTCCAGAATCATTTATATATATATATATATATTTCATCTAATCCATCTAAACAGGGGAGAGAGCGAGAGAGAGAGAGAGAGAATTAAGGTTTAATGTCGCGTTCAGCAATATTTCAGCTATACGGCAACGATTAGACAAAATTCCAAGTACTCAAGCCAATAACTTAGTAATAACTTAGTAATCCAAAACGTATACACATTAAAACTTATGTAACAAACCGATTTCTCTCAAATAACCCAAGATACAATCCTCCCTCACCTGACTAAAAAGATCTTCTAAAGTAGTCTCGATAAAAAGCATCTCTTACAATCTTAAAATCTATGCATTCGATAAGAATATGTTTCACCGTGATATCTTCATGGCATGGAATACACCTTGGGGCTGGCTCTTTTTTAGTGAATGTTCGTGAGTTAATCGTCTATGGCCGATTCTACGTCGCCTGATAATGGTTTGATCGCAACGGTTCTGGCTGTTCAGTTGAGTATAACGCACGGGTTTTTTTAACTCATGAAGTTTGTTATTATTCACGCATCCCATAAAGATTGAAACAGCCGTCTCACATAAGTACAGATAGAGGGTCTGAAATCGCTATATGGGATTCCAACAGGACCAACCTCATCATCTAGGGCTGCCTTATCCATCATATCAGACTCAGTATTTTTGATGCCAACGTGACTAGGCAACCAACAAAACACAATATCAATCTGTTGATCAAATATACAGTCATGTAGTTGTAGAATACTCAAGATAGTGGGATGAGTCGAAGTTCAACTTTTGATCGCCTGGAGGCATGACAGTGAATCTGAGAATATGACATATTTTTTCCTTTTATTGGACCCAATACATTCTAAATCCAACAATATGGCTTTTGCTTGTGCAATGAATATAGAAATTTTACCTGGTAGTTGACATGTTTTAAACCAGGTAAATATAGGTTATAGGTTATAGTATAGGTTGTATAACGTATAGGTTTTAGATAAGAAATTCGGTATTCAGCCGTCCTCCACAAAAGAATATCTGCGTCAATAATCGAATACAGTTAGCAGCAATTCCAAACAGGCATAACATGAAACTATACAAGAACAAGTAGTCCTGGCCCCCACTCCCACAAACGTTCCATCCTTTCTCAAGAGAGCTGACATTTCGCGGACAATCACTGAATGATTTTTTTCCTAATTTATTATTTAGTTCCGAGGAAAAGGTACACAAATCAAACAATACAAAGTAGTCAAACATGGTTTTTTTAGAATATGACCACACTGTAACGTCATTTGAGTGCTTAGCTTCGATTTTCTGCTTTTGTGAGAAAGTTTCAGCTCCCAGCTCAAGGGATAAGAAAAATATTCAAGAGGGGGACGTTCTCTCGCTCTCAATCGCCCTCAACATCATGATGTCTTGCTGTTATCATTGACAACTGTTAACCGCTTCTCTCTTGCGGGAAACTAGCCTATGTTTATGTATACTATGATTGTCTTTTTGAATTTGGTGCTAATACTGGAATATGGAATAGGTCATTGGATTATGGACGCGGATGGACGACGGCTGAATTATGAATGACGGACCAGACGCTTGTAATTGATAGGTTAAACTCAAAACTATTATGTCGGAGACAAGCTGTAATAAAAAATGGATTTCTGTGATATAATGTTGATTGATTTGTAGTGCCACACAGCAAATTAGCTATGATATCATCATAACGATCTGCATTTGAGGACTAAATTAATGTGATACAAGTAAGTCGAGAGTCGAATAATTATGATCGTGAGTTTACCCCGATATACTGTCGAGTGAGTAGGATTCTAATTTGACTCCGTGATATTGTTTGAGACTTTTTATTTGTGGTTTCTCGTTATTTGAAGTGAAACCTGAGCAGTCATGATTTATTCTTCACCATCATAATTGAAAATTGCAAAGCAAAATTGGTTGGCCTTTTTGGCTAATCCACCCGGTCTGGGCTTTTTGGGGACCTGTTCAGGTCTGGGGATATATTTTTCTTAACCCTTGAGCTTGGTGGGCTGAAACTTATCACACTATACCCTCGGATCAAACTCTATCGGATAATGTAAAAATAATCAATTACAAGCGTCTAGTCCGTCATTCATAATCCAGCCGTCGTCCATTAGAGAATATCCGCGTCCATAATCCAAAGACCAATTCCATTTTCCACATAACAGTATTAGCACCAAATTCAAAAAGACAATCATAGTATACATAAACATAGGCTTGTTCCTGCAAGAGAGAAGCGGTCAACAGTTTTCAATGATGCCGCCAAGACATCATGATGTTCCAAAAATATCAAATCCGTATCGCTGATCAGTATTCTTAATCCATAATATTCGTTATAGAGTCGTCATCTAAAAAAGATGTATCTCAGTCACGCTTTGATTGTGACTGTTCATATGAGTACCATGAGGATCTTGAAGTACATGGGTTCATACGGCCCCCTAGCCCCGGGTTAAGCGGAATTAGACACAAGTTACGAAACGTAGCGCCATAGATCTTGCACGCTACGTTCGTATTTTGCTATCAGCATGCGATATGTATCGCCAAATTTGAGAAACTTTGAGTGGAGGCGCTTAGTGGAATAGCCCTGTTTTATAAGTTTCTGCAACAATGTTTTGTGACGTTGGTTAAACTCATCACATTTAACACAGGATCTAGCAAATGCTACTAAGCGAGATATGTATACGCCATATGCAGGTCCCACTGGAATATTACTATCCAAAAAGGGATAGTTTACGATGTCGAAATTGTAATCATCTCTTGTCATAAAGTCGACGAGAGAGAATGCCCGCTTCATTTTTATAGAGATAGAGATCTAAATAAGATGTGCCTGTAGGGCTATCTGTAGTTTCCTTCAAATCCAGTGAAGGTGGATATATATCCTTCACTGCGTCATTTATATAGCGATTATCCACAGCGAGAAGATCGTCTATATAGCGTTTGGTGAATGAGAAGGAACGGGCTTTGAATGGATCGGTTTTTGAAAGCGCCTGCATATAGTCATATTCATAAGAGAACAGATACAGGTCAGCCAACAGGGTGCACAATTAGTACCCATTGGAATACCTATATGCTGCTGATATATTGTGTTGCCAAATTTCACATAGATATTTTTAATGAGAAATTCAAGCAACTCTATAAACAAAGAAACATCCCATGAATGATATCTCTTGTATGTAGTAGAGCTAAAGAATGCTTTATGGCTTCCGACATTAATATATCTACGATCAGTTTTCTTGAACACAGATACTATTAATGAACTTAGACGGTCAATAAGGTCCTTATGAGGGATTGTAGTATAGAGAGTCGAGAAATCCCATGTGGATACATGTCTGTACGGTATGTGACCTTTAGCATCAAGTTCTTCCGTAAGACATTTTGAGTTTTTCAATATCCACATACATTCAACGCCAGAGTTCTTAGAAATAGTGGCGCAATACCTTTCCCAAAATGCTTTACCTCCTGAAGGGCCCTCGTCAATAGGGTTGAAAGAAGCTTGGTGGTGCAGCTTCTAGAACCAGCTATGAATCTAGCTTTGTATGGTGATTTATTCATTTTGGGAGTCCAGTGTATTTTTGGTATGTCGTTATGATTGGTTGGAAGACAAATACCTCTTTCCCTGAGAAACTTTTTGTGATTGTTAAATAAATCTTCCAGAGTAAATGCAGTTTGGGAGTAAGTAGACGTATCTGATGAAGATATGTCTACACTCAATTCTTTAACCAGCACCTGGTAATAGTAATATTCACATATGAATATTATATTATTCGGAGCTTTGTCTGCTGGGACTATGACGAATTTACTCTGGAGATTTGCTAGAACTTCTTGAGAATTGAGGTTTCTCAGAACTTGTTTTGCTTGGGGAAGAGTACTGTCAATATGGCGGATTGTTTCAACGACCTTGCTCTTGGTGAGGTCCAGCCAATCAGCGAATACTGTAGGTTCAACTTTTTCTCGCTTAGACCAATCAATAACGTACTGTTCCAATGCAGACAGGACTATCTTCTGGTCGGCCTTCAGATTTATTCTTCTTGGCTCTCTATATTTAGGTCCTTTCATCAGGAGTAATTTCAGATCCTTATCACTCACCACATCAAGGTCACCAGTCACAATATGTTTGCATGGTGTATAGATAAAGTTCGACGATTCACAATCACAACTATAGCCTCCTGACGTGTATAAGTTCCAGTCAAACTCCTGGACAGCATTCGAGTAATTGAATATTTTGGTGGCTATAGATTTAGTGTACCTATATGAAATGCAAGGAGGTTCTGTGAACTTAAAATAGTTTGGTACAGCGTTGCGTACGCTATATCTTGACATACTTTAATGCTTTTTGATGGTATTATATTTCCTGAAGACGCAGATTGTTGTATATCTCTGGCTATTTGATCTAAAGCTCTCAGAGGTAACGCATACAGAACTGTACGTAAGCTATGTATACTATTGGGTGTGTTAGTTAAACCCACTAAGTAATTTAAAGTGATATGATCGTGAATCATCGAACTATTAAACTTTCGCCAACCATGGCTGCGATGTCTCTGTTGATGGGGTTTAAATAGTTGGGTAATGTTGGATATATTTGAACGGCGGTTTGTAGCATTGCCGAACCCACTGACATTATCATTTAAACCAAACGGAAACACTGACCCAAGTTCTAGCATCCAGAATAATTCTCGCTCTCGGATTTTTCTCTCAAATCCAAAAGGGGATCCTTAGTAGATGGATAGACGACGTCTATGATCTGAATACTAAAGTTATCCCAGCCGTGGTCGGGTCCAGAAAAATGCCTACCTATAAGCAATTGCTTTTTCCTAACGGATTTTCTGTGACCGTTCACCCCAAGATGGAGTCTTTGGGTGGTCTTGCCAACATACTGTTGACCACACTTCTTACAGGAAACTAAATAAATACAGTTTGTAGTAGAACAACTAAGATCAACATACGAGTTAACAGAATATGAGTTACCAGTTAACGTGGAACTAAATGAAGCTGAAGTATTAAAGAGTGGACACGTGAGACATCCACGATGTCCACACTTAGAAATTTTGAAATTATTACATGTAGAATTCGGTGCTAAACAATCATCAAGCGCAATATTACAAGGTTTGATGTCGTGGCCTTGCTTTGCTGTCAGAAATATATCTGTCATTTGGATTGAAAAAGGTCTTAGTGCATTTCGAACTATTAGAGATTCGGCCGAGAAACCTGCACTAAGGTTCCTCGGGTCTGTCTTCATATTTTTTCTTATAGTTGTGCTCATTATGTTTGTTGGGTGTGCAGGGGCCCGGCCTCGGGGGATAACTTGTCCACCAGCAGAATCCAGGCATACACAGGTTAAAATTACAAGCGTCTAGTCCGTCATTCATAATCCAGCCGTCGTCCATTAGAGAATATCCGCGTCCATAATCCAAAGACCTATTCCATATATATAACAGTATTAGCACCAAATACAAAAAGACAATCATAGTATACATAAACATAGGCTTGTTTCCTGCAAGAGAGAAGCGGTCAACAGTTTTCAATGATGCCGGCAAGACATCATGATGTTCCAAAAATATCAAATCCGTATCGCTGATCAGTATTCTTAATCCATAATATTCGTTATAGAGTCGTCATCTAAAAAGATGTATCTCAGTCACGCTTTGATTGTGCCTGTTCATATGAGTACCATGAGGATCTTGAAGTACATGGGTTCATACGGCCCCTAGCCCCGGGTTAAGCGGAATTAAACGCAAGTTACGAAACGTAGCGCCATAGATCTTGCACGCTACGTTCGTATTTTGCTATCAGCATGCGATATGTATCGCCAAATTTGAGAAACTTTGAGTGGAGGCGCTTTGATGACTAGTGATGTCATTTAAAAAAAAAAATTTGGTCGATTTTGACAAATTTGGTTTTTTTTTCGCTATGTGCTTTCTTCTCAAAAACCACATGATAGATTAGTAAATAATAACTTGACGTGAAATAAAATAGGTTTGCCCACCTTCCTTCCCAGAAAAGCATGAATTTTGAAGAAAAATGGCGAAAACATCACCTTTCTGGTAACCTGACATGGGCGCTATTTGGAATTTATCCATAATCCTATGCTCGCGGGGATATTTCGGAGTGTCAGTTTTCAGTTTTCGATAAGGCAAAAACTTTGGTAGGGGCGGGCCATGATGCTGCCCCCCCTCCCCCCCCGCTCACCCGCCGTTTCACACCTGGAATGGATAAAATGAAGTAAATATTGTGTCTATCATATGATATGATACATCAAATACTTCACGTGTTATGACTTTGGAAAACAGAAAGGAATCTTTCTACTAATTACTGATGAACATATGATATATTACCTTTTCTTAAATCTAGTTACATAGTAAAAGGTAAGAAGCTAACCAAGAATTCTAGAGCACTTTTCACTTTGGCCCTTTACAGAACATAAATGCCCATCATTGGAGAGCTGATTGTGGTTTGTTTCCTTGGCTTTGTGAAATTTCAACGCAAACCAAACTTCCCTACATGCGCCAGTCGGCGTTAAATCAAATGTGGAGGTGGTCATTATTCCATTTTGAAAAAAAATCGCTAACGTGCAAGGCGCTTTCGATGTAGTCGTTTTGCCCTCCCCCCTTTCTGAAGGTTGCTTACGTCACTGCTAAGAGCGGAAAAGCCCATTTTTTGCTGAATGACATATGCCTCTTTTTTTCGAACGGCAGTGGATATCAAAACGCAACCACAGTCATCTTGTTTTCAACTGTCTATCTGTTTTTGATCACTTGTCAAGTGTCTGACGAATGAACTAAATGAATCCATATTGCAGTTCGCGAGAAAGTGGCTACATCATAATAGTCACAATCAGACAATGCCTTGACGTCATCTTAGGATAACATAGGTTTTCCGAGAAAACGAAAAATGAACATTTTCTTCCGAACCCGATATAACATTAAAACAAATCTAGCAATTCGCTCCATCGTTTGCTTGAAAAGAAATAGGTCAACTAATGGGTTTTGCATTACCAAGAAACTAACGGAGCCTGAACCGATGAACCGGTATTCGTTTATTCTGGTCGACAAAATTTGAGCTAGTAGAACATGCCTTTAGATGGCGGTCCATGGTCATATTCCACCGATGCGCAATCCGGCATCCGTTCACACAAAGCCTTCGCAACAAGTAATCTGTACGCGGATGGCGGAAATTTCCAAAGTGGGGACGCATTAGCCGGGAATGTAAACTATTAGAAGAGAATTCAAGGGATATATGGACAGATTTGACATTCAACTCCGATATATTGAGCGAACACTCAAATTATAAAAATAACTTTTCAAAAACCAAACAATCCTCCACAGACACTTAATAATTTATGTTAGTGGTCAAAAAATCCCACTGGGTACATATTCTCTCTTCTAAAGAAAGCAGCTTCCTGGACACACTAGTCCTGAGATGAGATTATTTCGACCTACATATGCAGACTACTATGTCCAGACACGAAAATGAAGTGTTTCACAGTCTCAAAATCACGGTAGCTTTGAACTACCGATAGCCCATGTGAGATAGATTATTCGAACCAGCATTCTCTCACGTTAACTCAGTCGGAAGTCCACTCGTCTCTCTAATCTCAACGTTAACTGTCTCCTCATGGACAGTAAAATCCCGAAAGGGCGTGTATATGTCGATGCATCTCTCGACTAGATGTATTCTGGATGACTGTGTCATCATATTCGAGACATCACAAGGTGATACATCTGAATTTCCCAATCTCTTGAATAATTTGGACCCAAATATTTCATTTACTCTAGAAACAAGTCAGGAGAAAATACTTTTTCCGAACATACTACCAATACGGATAGGCAACAGGATTATCACGGATATATTTTATAAACCGACAGACACAAGACAATACCTTGATTTATATTTCTCTCATCCTCGTCATACAAAGTCCCTTTCAACTAGCTGGACGAATCTGCACCATTGTTGAGGATAAGGACATTAGAAGTAAACGATTGTTCGAACTAAAATCTCTTTTAATACGAATAAATTATCCGACTGACGTCATAGACATCGGCATTACGTAAGCCCTTTCTTTCTAGTCAGGTAAAAGAAGGCGGTATTCTAGGTTACTTGAAAGAAACCGGTTTGTCGCATAAGTTTTAATGTATGTGCATGTCTTTTGGTGTGCCGTGTCGATTACTTGTGGATTGCTGGGTTGACTTTTTGTTAGAGTACTTAACATTTTATTTGATCGTCACTATATAGCAGAAATATTGCTGAACGCGATATCAAACCTTAATCTCTCTCTCTCTCTCTCTCTCTCTCTCTCTCTCTCTTGATATCAACCTACTAAGAACGAAACAACCACCAGTGCTCAGTAATCCTCTATTCCTTATTTGCACACGTAATTCGAATAACTTTAATTTCTTTCCAGTCATTAAAAATAACAAAAGTATGCTTTAAACGAACGATCGCCTCAAGAAAGCATTCAAAGACGTCAAAGTAAGACACGGAAAAGGGATCCTCCAAATCTAAAGAAGATTCTCAATAAGAAATGCTTCCCCCATTTGACCATTTGCAATTGTTGCAATCATCTTATCTTGAGTTCCAACTTCACTTTCCAGAGAACCAATTATGCGTTTCAATTTAATTCAAAAATGAACTCTGTTTCTAGGAATTTGATGTTTTGATATGCAATGGACGAGAAAAATACTACATAGGTGAAATGGGGCGTAGGCTACGGAAACGATGTCGGGTTCATAGGCAACAGGTAGACCTTCCAAATCCCCAAGTGTTAAAAGTGAGTAAGCCCATTCGCTCATGCGCTAGATACTTGAAGGTAAAATTTAGAATATTTCCTTTCTTCAAACTATGGACAGTTAACACCAAAAAGAGCGCGATCCAAGAGAGACTGTTTATCCACCGCCACAACATGGTGATTAATTCGGGAAATTCAATGACCACATTTTATATAATTAGCCTGATATCTAACACTGGGACTATTAACATCTATATCTCGATAATCATTATTAATCCTGTATTTTGAAAATGTTTTATGGTGAATACGCCTGCAATGGGTGTATGGTGAATGTGCAAACAAACTCCGTTGCTAGAAATCGATAATTTGACCGTAATCTGACAACATTTAATATACATGTAATCTGCCCGAGACTGTTCATTTCAATATCTCGATGTATATCTCGATTATCCTATTTATGTTAATCCTGTATTTTATTATATTCCTCACTTATGACCTCCATGTTGCTAGGAACTGTTTTATGGTCTATACTCATGCGCTTGCGTATGTGAAAAATGTACTAAGAAACACTGTTTTTTAGGAGCCGTTAATTTGACCATATACATGCAAATCGTGAGACAGAATGACCATTAAAGCTTTGAAAAACAGTCAATAAGCGGTGAAACTAATCAGATACAATCGGACTGTAGAGTTCGTCATTTATTCTTTACTTTTTATTACTCGATCAGACACAAATACAGTTTTTCAGCTGACAAAGAACATATCCCTCTGCTCACCACATGCCAAATTGTCATATTAGGTTTGTTGCGGATTTGTAGTGTTTGCGATCCTAATCAATCACGGTTTGATCGTGCGTCATCATATGAATATATAGTCCCACATTAAGTAAAATATGCTATATATCGTTTCATTTATACATCAGCGTTTGTTAGACCAACACGCAAACATCGGAATGAAGCCGCAATTATGCAAATGTATCAGTCCTATTTGCGCCACCGAGATTTTCAGTACCGGGCAGAGGGGAAACAATACACCCCACTACCATACCGTAATGCAGAGGGGATATTTTCGTATTCTTTAACGTCGTACGAGTAAATTGGTCTGCGATACAGAAGTTATTTGAGGAAGCTACATGTACATGTACAAAAACACCGTCTTTATGTTAGTATTCTACTTTTCCACTTTGAATAAGACCATCAACAGGAAGTATATAGTATTCAGAAACACTCAAATTAATAATAGGCCAGACTCTTTTCGCACCAATAAAACATACTTGGAGTAACTATTGCGTGAGTCATGAATTCTGCCATACATTTTACTTTGAATAAACATATTGCAATACGCTTTGCTATTCAGGCTCAGATCGTTCCAGAGCATATTCGGGCCGATTTTTTCGATTTTATTCGTAATAATTTCATGATAAATTAGTGAATAATTGTTGTCTGAAGTGGCATGAACTAGTTTTTTATGGAGGTTATAATGTATCAATCCTCAATACAAATTGAAATTAAATTTGAAATTTCTTCCATAGCTTGGCAGAGCCAACAAATTGTGACGCCAGCATATAAGCGATCAGAACAAAATACCTCCGACTAAATCAAAGAAACAGCATTGTCTTTTTTGTAATATCTCTTACGCTATATATAGGCCTATGAAGGCAAACCGGAACCTCCATGCTATTCGTCTTTGCTTTGTAGTTGCCCATGCCTTTACAATGGGCCATCTAAAATTCGGAGACCGACGATGACGAATCCAACGTGCTATCTTGGAGAGGGTTATTCCATTTTGTTTTCTGGGCTGTCCATCAAGAGTCTTTGCTCTGTAGACACCATCGTCCTTGCCGAGTTCCACAGGTGCTAATGATTCAGTGGCAAATGTATATACCAACGTAATGTTAAACATCCATATCGGCCAGTCACCTTGCGATGTACATTAGGAACGATTCAGTCAATTTGGCCAAATGTTATCCAGACACAGACTCAGTGAACCCAAAGAATTTTGGCTATCATCCGGCTTGCTATGTAGTTCTCTGGTCCTTCGTAAACAACAATTTGAAGTCAGTCGCGTCTGTATGCAATCCTGTGACCAATTGAGGCAGTGATAATCGATTGCTACCCGTCGTTTAAAGGAAGACTTCCTCGCAAATCGAATCAGACATCGATTACCTTCCTTTGTATGGCATAATTAGACCATCAAGGTCTGAAAAAATGAACAAACACATAATATTATTACGCAAGACGGAGCCTCCAGGATATCCCTCTCGTCCAATGCGGATAATTGAGAAGGACGGACTTGTGGAGACAGTGAACTTCAAAGGGCTTTTTTAAATCCAAGCTGGTAAGTATTCACCGAAGCTCGGTTTCATCCGACAATATTGAGTTGCTTCATTATGTGGCATTATCAACAGCAAACTGTGGGACACAATGCTGTGACAAGTGGATACGACATGCAAACTGTATAGTCATTCCAATATATATTTGCCTTTGAAATTCATGCCAATGTGTTGTCAAACAAAACTGCGTTGTCCAAGTTCTAGTTATTGATCGTATCTGGTAAAGTTCGCTGCCGTCTAAAACGTTTCCATGTTTTTACTCCTGATTTTGCTATTGTGGTCTATCATATCCCAAGAGATATGTTGTGTATTAGAACCTGGCAAAAATGCCTCCATTGAACAGACGCCCAATCTCTCAAACCTGTCGGGCCACTGAGCCAGACATCTTTAATCATCAGAATATATACGGGCAATGCCATTACCCTTTTTCACATGGGCATATTTCCGTACAGTACAGTTTCCTGTTAGCGCCGCTTTGCCCCGGATGATATGTCCTGCCGACTATATTTGAGGAGCATGCTATTGCCTTGCCCTCCCATAACGCTTAACCTTGCCAGGACGACAATCGGAGTTACGATACGCTTCTTCGTGAGAGTGCACAGATGTGTTTTCCCCATGCAACAGGAAAAAAAACTGTCGATATGAATGGGGCAATATCGCAAAGCTCCCAAACTGCATCTAGGTTTGTCCACTCCCACTCCTGAAGGGCACAATAAATCTTACTAATTGATGGTGTACCAGTAATGCGCTAAGACGAGAAATCAATTATGGACGGAACTGTAGTCTTCTGACCTATATGTCGACATGATGTGGATGAAGCGGGTGGTCTCGGATCTTACGATCAAGATAACCGTCTCGATCGCGATTCGAGTAATTTGTGGGGTTACGTTTCGTACCTTCTGTGTGATACTGGTAAACCTGGTGAACAAAGATGGTACTAACACCGTGTGGTGCTAAATCGGCATGGTGCTGAGCTTAATAATCGCCATCAGTCGTAATCGAAGCATATTTGAGATACATCCAACTACTGAAAACGAAGCTCTTTTAATAATCGTTTTTGTAGGGCTTTAGATTACGGACGTGGAAATTCTTCATTGACGACGACTGAATAATCAATGTCAGATCTGACGCCTGAATTGTCTCTACTTTAAACCGTTGCTTTTATCCGAGCTAGGATCTGCTATATGTACAGTAAAAGCGTGCCAGCGAATCAGCACAGCCACCTTCGAGTGACGACATAATCAAGTTCAAGATATACCTATACGCGAACCTTTCACTTAACAGCCATAGACTCTAATGGGTACAACGGGGCTCTCCATTAGCCACCGCCACATCAGATATCATGTGTGTGAATTGTAAAGCCATGTCATATATATCCTGATAGAAGGTGATAGACTTTGACGTTACGCCACATTTCATAATCGTCTTTCTTTCGATAATAAATCGATGGTATATGTCCGTGTAATGTTAACATCCATAGTCCTTACTCATCTTGTCATATACATTAGGAACGATTGGGGCAATTGGGCAAAATATTTTCAATGAACAGATTTAGTGGACCCAAAGATTTGAGCCTATCATCCTGTTTTCGGTCCTTCGAACCCACCAACTTGAAATCATTCACCTCTCTATCCAATTCATCTGCAACTTGTCGCGATGATAATCGATATCGAGCCGTTGTTTTGAAACAAAAAGAAAACAACCTCGCAAATAGAATTATCAATCGATTAACTTCGTTTGCGTGGAATCGTTAGTCCATCCAGGTTTTAAAAAAATGGAACGAACACAAGAAGTTATTATACAACAGAGTGACGGCGTGGACGTTTGTAACATTCAGGATATTCCTGTCAACCAACGCGAATAACTGAGAAGGATGTGTTTTTCTGTGCCAACGAATTTCAATCTCCAAGCTGGCACGTAGTCATCTGAGCTTCATGACGTGGAATTATCAACAGCAAAATATAGGATACACCCACTTATCAAATTGATGATAACACATGCAAACATCCCAGACAATTCTAAATCAGCCCAACTGTTTTGACTAGCGAAATTGCTTGCATGGGTTAATAGCAGGACGGCTGGGATAATCTTCAAGTTCTGTTTTATTGAATTTGTCTGGTCAAGTTCGCTCCCATGTAATACATTTCCAGGTGGTCACACTTAATTTTGTATTGCGGTCTATCACATCCCATGGGATATGTTTTGTAGTCGAAACTGTGACAAATATCTCCACTGAACGGACAACCAATCTCTCAAACCCGGCGGGCGACTGGGCCTGAAATCTTAATCAGAAAATATGCGGGCAATGGGTCATATTGCGTTACCTAGTTCCCTGCTTCAATCCCACATGGGAATATCATTCAATCAGTTTCCCTGTATCGCAACTGTATACCGAATGCTATTTCCCGCCGACTATAGTCGAGGGAAGCATTATGTTATTGCTTTGTCCTTCCGTAAAGCTTAACCGTGTTCAGACGATATTCGGCGTTACTCTTCGTTCACATGTGCGCTGTCCACTTGAATCAAGAATAGATTTGCTGAGACTTTTTCGATTTTTTGCCGGCAGCAAGATCGCAAAGTCCCAAAACTAAATCTAGGTTTGTCCGGATTACATTTTGAGCTTCATTCCATTATGTTCTGAGCTATTTTTCAGAGAGATATATATATAGACCCCGAGTTTTCTCTCTTTTTCATGGTCACTTGATCTATAGAACAGCCCGATGGGGATGGTGATACTGGCAGTCGCGTTCCTTACGGTCGTGATGCGAGTAATTTATTGCGCTACCTTACAAAGCTAATTATGGTGTCTATTCTTGATAAACCTGATGGCCAGTGGTGGTGTTAATTTCGTGAATCACTAAATCGTTTGGGTCTCACATTCATATCGCCATCAGTCACAGTCGAATCATCTTTCAAAATTCAATATTGAGCCTTCGTTCACCAAAGAATTTTCGTATCAATAATCGGAATATCTTTTTTTCGTACGGCGGTTAGCATCAATTCCAAACATGCATCAAATTAAAATTGAATTTTCTTTTTCCTCAGAGAGAAGCAGTCAACAATTTCCGATGATGACCGGAAAACATCTTTATGTTTTTTAGAGTAGGACGTCTCTCAGTCTCCCTTTGATTGTTCCTGTTCATTTGGACACCATTTAGATGTAAAACACATGCGGTTTGAACGGACCCTAGCCCTGGGTTTAGCGGAAGTAGATACAAGTAGGACATGGAGAACTAGAAATCCTGCACGCACGATCGCAGAATTTGAAGGAAAAAAAACTTAGAATGGAGGCGTCTGGTAATAGTAATCGTTTCTCTTGTCGTAAAGTCGACGTGTGTGAAAGCCCTTTTCATCTGGACTATCATTAGTTTCCTTCTGATGATGGCGGAATTCAGATTACGGACACGCAAATTCTTCATGAACGACGACTCGGTACTGATTGTTAGATCCGAAACCTAAACTGCTCCTTTGAACAAGAACTCGCTTTTCACAAACTTTACCATTTTCCATTTACCATTTTTCGAGCCAGGGTACAAGAAAAACTTGGCTGCGGGACAAAAATGCCACACATGAATGTTGACGGAATCAAGTGAAACATATTACCTACTGATGAAGAAAGATATTGAATATCTACGCCAGTACAGGAAACGTATAACGGACGAACTTAAATGCAACATTAGAAGGGTGGTGGAAAACCATTCCGGCGTATTGACAAGAAGCCAAGTGACACCACAAACAAATATACTGACTGCATATTCTAAAACCATTACAAAAACCAAAAGCGATCCCTGTGATAATCTGTATCCCATCTACGCTTTTAATTTAGATGTCCATGTGGACATATTGAATGAAATGTTCACACGGTCCCTAGTAGTGGCTTGATCACTATTAGTTAAAAACATTTCAGAGCGATGATGTAATACCAGAAACGAAGAAGTATTCTTTGTTCGTATTCAGAACAAATTCCTGTGAGATCCGACGACGACGAAGCACTTTATTCTCCACCATGTGTGTAAGTCAAAAACATTCACAATAATTTGTACAGAAGACAAGCCTCGGAGACGAAACGTCCACCCGCAGAATCTCACCATATACAGGCAACAATTAGAAGCAACATTAAAAGGGTGGTGGAAACAATGACGGCTTACAGACAAATATACAGAATGCGTTTTTCTAAAAACATAAGAGAAACTAAAAGTGATTCCTCTGATGATCTGTAACCCAGACGCGCTTTTATTGATGTTCATGTGAACATGCTGAATGACATGACGAAGCCGCCCGTAGAACCGGCTTGAGAAATATTACATACAAATCTGATGTAATTACCAGCGGCTGGTCTGTCGTTCAAAATTCAGACGTCGTCCATTAAAGGATATCCGCGTCCATAATCCAAAGACCTTTTCCATATTCCATATAACAGCGTTAGCATCAAATTCAAAAAGACAATCTTGTATACATAAACATTGGCAACTTTCCTGCGAGAGAGAAGCGGTCAACAATTTTCAATGATGGCGGTAAGACATGATGTTACAGAAATACCAAATCCGTATCGCTGATCAGTATTCTTAATCCATATGATATTCTTTGTAAAGTCGGCATCTAGAGAATGATGTATCTCAGTCACACTTTGATTGTAATTGTTCATATGAGCATCATGAGGATCTTGAAGTACATCGGTTCATACGGCTCCTAACCCCGGGTTAAGCGGAATTAGACACAAGTTACGAAACGCAACGCCATAGATCGTGCACGCTACGCTCGTATTTTGCTATCAGCATGCGATATGTATCGTCAAATTTTGGGAGAGTTTGAATGGAAGCACTGTTTTATAAGTTTCTGCAATAATGTTTTTTGGCGTTGATTATAATTGTCACATTTAACACAGGATCTAACAAATTCTACAAGGCGAGATATGTATACGCCATATGCAGGGCCCTCTGGGGTATTACTGTCTAGAAAGGGATAATTTACGATGTCGAAATTGTAATCATCTCTTTTTTCATAAAGTCGAAGAGAGAGAAGGCCCGATTAATTTTTATAGAGATATATGTCTGAATATGTGCCGAAGGGCTATTTGTAGTTTATTTCAAATCCAGTGAAGGTGGATATATATCCTTCCCTGTGTTATTTATATGGAGATTATCCACATCGAGAAGATCATCTGCGGAGAGTGAGAGACTTAAAGTTTAATGTCGAGTACCGCAATATTTCAGCTATATAGCGACGAGCAAACAAAATTCTAAGCACTCAAGTCAATAACTTAGTAATCCAACACATTAAAACAAGCACACATTAAAATTTATGCAACAAGCCGATTTCTCTCAAATAACCCAAGATGCAGTCCTCCCTACCCGACTAATAAGATCTTCCAAAGTAGTCGCTCGATAAAAAGCATCTCTTACAATCATAAAATCTGTGTCGTCGATAAGGATATGTTTCACCGTGAGATCGTCGTGGCATGGAATACACTTTGGGACTAGCTCTTTGTTTTAGTAAATATTCGTGAGTTAATCGTGTATGGCCCATTCTACATCGCCTGACCATTGCTTGATCGAAACGTTTCTGGCTGTTCAGATGAGTATAGCCTACAGTTTTTTTGAACTCATGAAGTTTTTTTTATTATTCGCAGCATTCAATAAAGACTGAATCATCGTCTATATAGCTTTTGGTGGATGAGAAGAAGCGGACTTTAAGTTGATAGCTTTTCAAAAGTACCTGCTTATAATCATATTCATTAGACAAAAGATATAAGTCAGCAAACAGGGGTGCACAAGTAGTACCCATTGGTATACTGCTATGAAGTTATCTGTTGCAAAATGAACTATTCGACCGTCAGATAGTCAAAAAACGGAAAGTATTTGTAGGGTGCGACGCCGACCGTCATTGAATCACGCTATACCGGGTAATGCACACAAATTCTGATAACTGTGTCGTATTCTCATCAAACTTTTTACTGGAGCTCCAGAATGAAGCGAACAAGGAGGCTGAAACTTTCAAACTTTTCCTCAAATTTTATTGGCGTCAGTGTGAGAATATGCCTAATCCCAAAAATGTGCCCAAAAATCATGGGAAATTCAAAATGGCGCCCACGAGGAGTGTTGTTGGTCTTTTCTATCCAGTTTTTCGAATGTTTCTTGCCTAAAATGGGATAGAGTCATTTATGTCTGCAAAATCGGCTATCCTCTATCTCATTGATACTTTTCTTGAGAAAGTATCCAAAAATAGAATTTTTAAAGAAAATCGGAAAATCTTTGAGTAATTTTGTTCTATGTTTTCATTATGTGTGATACTTTGTGATATGTTTATTGTTCCTCTGCAGGTCGATTCTTGGAAGTACAACATTAAAGTTTTCTCCTGCTCAAATTACGAAATATCAGTGTTCTATTAACATTCCTATCATGTTGTCCCCAAAATTATTTCGGCTTTTTGCCAGAAGAGCTGGGATTTTAGTTTTCTATTTAAGATGGTTAAACCAACCACGCTTTTTGTTGTTATCCAAAAATTTACAGCAAAAAAATTAAAACATCTGTGAAGTGTATTTCTGTGGGAATCAGAGAATGAAGCGCTTGGCTTGTACAAAACGTTGTGATTGTAGTTTTGTAAACATGGTGGAGAATGAAGAGCTTGGTCGTCGTCAGGCCTCAAAGGTATTTGCTCCAAATACGAACTTGCTTTGTATAAATAGCCCCTCGTTTGGGCCGTTATTTTTCTATCTTGTGGTCACATACGTCATCATTTTCTAAGGAACCATTTTCATTTATCGTTCGCGGATAAATCGTTTATTGCATCAAAATTTCTCGAAGTCGCGATTTCCCAAGGCGCGAGGGATTTTTTTTCTTTAAAATAAACGATTGATTCGCGTTTACCGTTCGAATCGTTTTTTTCCTCCTTCGGCAATCATTTTTCAATTCATTAAATTTTCTGGAATAAAAAAAGATATCGCGATCCAAGGTTTTTTTTTAACGAGATAAAATAAACGATTGAGAAAAACACGATTTAAACGACTGGGGATTATAACCGAACGTAGCACCGCAAGGTTAAGCCCGAATGACCTGCAGATACTGTACCACAGATACATAAAACAAATTTTCTATAAAGGGTTTCGGTCGAACACCAGCCTGGGCCTATTAAGAATTCGGTCATATGGCATAGATTAACAGCAGATTAACGGAAGACGATAATAGGTCATAGCGAACTTTTATCTCTCAATATTTTTTTTTTTAATTTTACAATATTTTCTTCTTACAATTACGAAGACTGCAAACAGAAGGCATAGCTTACCGGTATCGAATACAATATGTTGGTTAAGCCGCTCCAGATTCCCTCTGGCACGAGGTTATCGATAATGTACCGGTTCATGTGTATGATGACAGCTAGCATGATGTATACCGGTATATGTATATGATGACAGATCGGATAATGTATATTTGTACATGCGTATGATGACAGAGCGGATAACGTGTATCGGTACATAAATATGATGACGGATAGGATAATGTGTACCGGCACATGTGTATGATGGCATATATGATAATGTATACTGCTAATGTACATGCTGACAAACAGGATAACGTATACCGACACAGGTATATGATGACATATAGGATAATATATACCGGTACATGTGTGTGATGACAGATAGGATAATGTATAGCGATACGTGTGCATGTATACCATTGCATGAATATGACAGAAAGTGTAATGTATACCGGTAGATGTGCATGTTTTTTGATTGAAGTTGCAGTTTAACCCTATCTGCCCTGGGCTTTTTGGGACCTGTCCAGGCCTGGGGGGCCATTTTTTTTGTAGCCCTTGAGCTAGGGCGCTGAAACTTACCACGCTGGGTCAAGCTCTACCAGAAAATGCGAAAAAAATCCAAGATGGCCGCTTTGATGACGTCACAGTGACGTCATTTTCAAAGATGGTATTTTTTGGTTGATTTTCCGGTCGGATTTTCCGAATTTTTTATTTATGCAATTTCTCCGGAAAAAACTGCATGATAAATTAGTAAATATTAATGCAATGTCAAATAAAATACTTTTTGCCCACTTTTCATCGCGGAAAAGCAGAAATTTTGAAGAAATATGACAAAAACATCACTTTTCTGGTACCCTACGTGGCCGCCATCTTGAATTTACCCATGATCTTCTGCTCGGTGGGTTATGCAAATAGGCTCAAAATAACCCTATTATGATAAGCTATAAAGTCAAGGAGTTTCAGCTCTCCATTTTTTGTCGTTCCGGAGATAGCGCAGAAAGTTTGGTAGGGGGGCCATTTTGGCCCCCCCGGTCAGGTACGGTTAAGGGCCGCTCCCCGTACGGATTTCGCAGCCCATCAACTCAATGTTTTATTTTAATTACACGTTACATTTCTTAGTTTGTTAAAGATGTTTACAAGCGCTGTATTATCAAATAAACAAATAAATAAGTAAATAAATATATAAATAAATAAATAAGTAAATAATAATAAATGGGCGGATGGAGATATAAATAGAATAGAAGAGCTGTCTATGTACAGGTTCATCGGTTGGTTTTTGATTAGGTTATATTGATAAGTATGTGTTCATTGTACATTGTAGTCGCGTGGGTGATTCATTTGTCTTTGTACCCCCCTGTACACACAAAGCCGTTCAGAAAAAAAACTGGGAGAGCCATAGGCGGGTTCTTCCAGTAATCTGTGCCTGTAACAATTGCTTGGAGTGTGTATTGGGGTACAGGATGGCAGGTCTACATCCTATATTGGTGAAAGTCAAAGGATCATTTTTGCATTGGACAATCGTTACATCGGTGGCATCTCAGGTGTGGCACATCTGATCGGTGCTGTCTTCAGTGAGTATGGTTTCAATTGTCCGCGGTTGTGGTAGGCATTGTTCAATTTGGTTTGAATGTAGAAGCTGTTCTTGTTTCCGATGATTGTCCATGGTCAAGGTGTGGGTTTTGGGATTCCACTGAAATGGCTAGGTCAGGGTGGTTTCTCGGGTGTTGTCATTCATGGTGCTGTTTAATAATTTTTGTCGTCATCAGTGTTCTGTTTCATGGTTGGTCTTACTCGTCTGTGCTCTTCAGTGTGCTGTATTACAAAGAATAGAAGAGTTTGTAGTTTCTTGTTTTCTGGTGTTATCGTGATCTAAGGTCAATAGCAATAATTAATTAGGTACATAAATAAATCAGTTAATAAGTAACTAAATATTATAAATAAAAATATTATTATAATTAAAGCCGATTGTGAATGTTTGATATAACCTCCAGTCTTCTGCCCCTGCTAGAAAACCGGATGGTTAACATTCGTTAAAGAGGGTTGAAAATAAGGGAACACAATTTGATCGGTGCTCATTATTAGGAGCTTTTAATTTGATCAGTGAATTTGTCTATGTTATTGCTATGGCATTTTGATTGGTTAGTGTCCAAATTTGATCAGTCATTTCTGATCACTGACCCTTATATCCGCCCCTGTAAAATAGTTTTGACTCTAAGCGTGCTACATTTATTTGGTTTTTTGGTGTAACCATATAATACTAAATGGTAGAGTAATAGTCAGTCGATTTGATGTAAGCTAGTAAGATGGAGTATACCTTGTTTATAAGAGGCGGTCTAGGATTTAATATGGAAGCCAACGACAGAGGGATATTTAAGTTTTTGAGCTCGTTTTCCAGTGTGCGGCGATAGGGGTCATGTTTTGGGCATTTGAGTATAAAATGTTCTATCGTTTCTTCTTCGTTGTTGCATGAGGTGCATAGTGGTGATGTGTGTTTTTATTAGCTTAGAGAGGTGTAATTTTAGTCCTGTTTTGCCTAGTCTTAATCTTGTGATGATGCTGTCGTCACGTTTACTGTCTAGCTGGAATCCACAACTCCGTCTTTTCCCCTTATCTAGAATACTATGTAGCCATATACCTCGGTTTTCTTCGTTCCATTCCTTTTCCCATTTACTATCTATTCTGGTTTTAATGATAGAATTCAGTTCTTTGGTTCCTCGTCCTATATGCACGTCATGTGCAGTTTTGGTGAGATTGTCTTTGGCTGTCCTATCGGCGGCTTCATTACCCCTAACGTCCACGTGGGCGGGAATCCAAGCTAAAATGGCGTCAATGTCATTGTCTCGTATTTGTGTAAATAAATTTTCTATTTCGTGTATGAGGTCAGGTCTGCTGTCGGATTTGGAGTTCGCAATAGATACCAGTCCGCTTAAGGAATCGCTAAGAATAACGGTGGAAACCGGTCGGTTCTGAAGAACCCATTCGAGGGCCTTGGTTATGGCGACTAATTCAGTGGTGTATACAGACATATTTTCTGGTAGTTTGAAACCTTCGTGAATGTTGAGTTCTGGTATAACGAATGCAGAACCTGTATTGTGACTTGTCTTTTTGGAGCCGTCTGTATATATTTTCAAGCGATTTTTCCAATGTGTGTCAATATATTCAAGGGCAGTGACCCTTATATGCTCTGGGTTGTCCTGTTTGGTGATGTAGCTATGTATATTCGTGTCCACGTGAGGTGTAATTAGTTGCCATGGTGGTCTATTGACCTTGTCATTGTCAGAGATACAAGAGATAGGAATGTCGTGTTCTTGGACTAATCGTTCTATCGTGTAACCGAGTGGTGCGGAGTTTTTTCCCCATTTCGTTTTTAGGTATTCGTATTCGGTTTTTGGGCCAAACATTTTGTGGCATGGGTGGTTTTCGCCCTTGGCTATTGTTTTCCCTGCATATTTCATTGACAGCTCTTCTCGTCTTAAATGTAAGGGTTTTTCATTAGTTTCTATTTGTAGACTACATAAAGGAGTTCCTTTGAACGCCCCGGTGGCTATTTTTAAGGCACCTCATAAGGTTCAGGTCTTTGTTACACCGAAAACCGAATAATTAATTGGTCGATGTGGTCTTTCCAAGTGAGTTTTCGGTCGAAGATCATACCTAGGTATTTTCGATTTTCTGGCCTCCTAGTGATAGCGTGATGTCTGTGTTTTGTTTATTTTGAATAGCACACCGGTAGTTCTGACAGCTGAAAATTTGAATCCCCATTTATCGGCCCAGTCGCTAACTGTATTTAGTACCTTTTGCATTAGACTTGTTATTTTTTTTTATCGAGCCAGCAGATTTCCACATGGCAGCATCGTCAGCAAACAGTGATTGTTCAATTTCAGGATGTTTTGTGTCAATTTCGTTGGCCAGGCCATTAATCAGGATGTTAAAAAGGGTGAGGCTTATGACGCTGCCCTGTGGTGTGCCGTTATCTAGCTGGTGGTCCATGGATATGGTGTTACCAATACGAACTTTGAAGTTTCGGTCATGAAGAATTTTTTTTATCGAGTGTTGTATCCTGCCCTTAATTCCTGGGTTGTTTAATTGGGTGATAATCCCGTCCTGCCATACAAGGTCAAATGCCTTTTCTATATCCAAGAAAATGCCTAATGTATATTGGTGTTTGGCATTACCCTTTTTGATTGAGTGTTAGAGTCTGGCTATGTGGTCTAAAGTACTTTGTTTTTCCGAAAACCGCTTTGTGTTTTGTTTAACAGGTTGTTGCTTTCCAGATGATATCCAAGTCTATTTTTGACCATGGTTTCCATAATTTTGCATAAATTTGACGTGAGTGAGATCGGCCTATATGACTTACTGTCTGATGGGTCTTTACCAGGTTTTGGTATTGGGATAACACTAGATGATTTCCATTTGTTCGGGAGTTGTTTGGTCTTCCAGCTCACATTAATTAGTTTCAAAATTAGTTCCCGAGTATTGTTTGGTAGGTACTTTAGGATTGTATACCCTAGTTTTCTTCGCCGGGTGAACTTTCTTTTTTAGAGTGTAAAGCTTTTCTGTATTCATTGATATTAAAGTCTCCGTTAAGGTAGTTTTCTAAATAATCATTTGGGTCATTTTCCAGGATCGTTTCTTGTTTGATTTTTCTGAATTCTGGTTTCAGATTGCTATCGCTACTGTTTGATGCGAATGATTCAGCAAGATATTCTGCCTTTCCAAGATTAGTTCTCTTTGTTTTGTTTAGTACAGGTATTGTGTTAGATGCTTTCCCTTGAATACTTTTTATTTTATTCCATACTTTCTTTGAGTTAGTTTTCGTATCTATAGTGTTGCAAAAATCTTCCCAGCATCTTGATTTGGCTTCTTCGACGCTTTTTTCTGCTATTCTTTTCAGTTCCTTATATCTTTCATGATCACTCTGGAGCCGACTTTTTTTTAATTTTCTGAGTGCTTTTTTCTTTGCCGCGATGTTCTTTCCACACTCTTGGTCCCACCAAGGCACTGGATTTTTGTTGGGCCGCTTATTCGTAACTGGAATATGTCTTTGTGCTATGTTTAGAAGTTTGCTGGTTATATTTTCATTGAAAGTCTCTATATCATTACTAAGTGTATCGTCATGTATTATACTTTGGCAATCGTTTTGGAAGCTTTCCCAGTCTGCCTTGGCGTATTGGAAGCGTGGGAGAGGGTCTGTCTTTTCAAAATCTGGTTTCATGCTAAATTTAGTTAGGATAGGAAAGTGGTCGCTGTCTAGTGTATCTGGTAAAACTGCCCATTCTGATTTAACTGCTAGTTCGGGAGAGACTATTGTTAGGTCAATTGCAGTGAGTTTACCGGTTCGCATATCTATTCTCGTCCCTTCTCCTGAGTTCAGGAATACGAGGTTATTATCATCTAACCATTTTCTACTGATTTACCCCTATCATCTGACGTGGTGCAGATTTCGTCCCAGATTGGATTATGGCTATTATACTCTCCGCAGATTATAATTGGCGAGTCATATTTTGGGGTGATTATGTTAAGTTCTTTTTGTGATATTGTTTTTAGAGTGCCAGGAAAGTACAAATTCACAATATTTATAGGTTTATTATTTTGGAACACCCGTATAGCTTGCCATTCGAGGTCTCCACTTTCTGGGCTCTTGTCTAATTCTAGCTGTATGAGTTCTTCCTTAACTAGTGTGAGGTTGCCTCCCTTTGGGCCGTTTAGTCTGTCTTGTCTATATGGCTTATATCCCTTTATTGCAAATTTATTTTTTCCTGGTTTAAAAAATGTTTCTTGTATATATATGATGTCAGGTCTTATTTCATTTACTAAGATTTTGAGATTGTCTCCGTGTTTTGCAATGCCATTTGCATTCCATTGTAGTATTGATAATTTATTTATATTGAATTTTATAGATTGTTTGAGTCCTATGGGTATAAGGTAGCGCATGCATTTATACCGAGATATTATGGGTATTGGGTGTTCTGAGAGGTGTGGAAGTTTCCTTTTTATATTTAGGGTGCAGTCCGCAATCTATAATTTCTTCATATTTGAAATTACAGTTAAAGAAATCTTGGCCTATTTTAGCTATGGTTATGGGTTGTTTTTTTCTTTTTTATTCAGCTTGGGCTGATTGGGGTCGGGAACTGAGTTTATCGCTAACGTTATGAAACCTAGAAGGTCAAGTTTAGTCATTGAAATTCGTTCAGTTTCCGTCTCATTGTCTTCTATTTCTATTGTTTCTTCGGGTTTGACTGGGACAGGTGTAGCTATTATTTCACTCGCGTTTGTTCTCCTATGTGCCATTGTTAGACTTATCTTTTGGTTGAGTTTGGTTTCTTTTACTGCCTGTGAGTATGAAATGTCTTTGTTTGTTTTTACGAACTTCACTGTGCGGGCAGTTTTGTAAGCCGGGCAGCCCTTATATCCTGCTGAGTGATTTGCTTTACAATTGGCACATGTAATTTTGGGTTCGGAACAAAGACCATAGGTGTGATTTCCTGAGCATTTGGGACAAACAACTTGTGATTTGCAGAAATTTTGAAAATGTCCAAACTGTTGACATTTAAACATCGCTTAGGGGTATCATAAAAAGGTTTCACTGTGATATTGTGTACCCAGAGCCGAATAGTTTATGGAAGTTTTGTTCCTTTGAATACTAACATAACACTAGTGGTATCGTTCTTATCTTTCTGTAATCTTCTAGCGTATATGACATTTTGATCCGAATGTTTTTGCTTGATATCCTCTAGCTTGATGTTCAGGTCAATTCCATAAATTACTCCTTTGCATTGCTCTCTACGCTGTATGAATTGTTTCACCGAGAGGGGTTTATCTGCTAGTAGGTCTAAACGTAGTAATTTGTCGAACTGAGTTTGTGATTTGCAGTGGACTTTCAGATCACCACCCGGGAGTTCAAAGACTTGGTGTACGTCAACAGCACATTTTTTGAGGTTGTTTACTACCTTGACCTTTGAGAATTTACATGCTCTCAGTTGAGTTAAACTGGGAATGATGGCGGTAAACTTTGCCAGACTCCTTGGGGATTTGGGACAGGGTGCGTGTTTTTTGTGAGGTGGGGTTCGATTAGTGTTGATTTCTGAGAGTTTCCTTTTAGGGGTTTTTACGGTGGATTGGGAGGCTTCCATTGTTTGATTTGTTTTTGTTTAGATCAGGACTAGTTGTTGTTTGGTAAGGAGTGACTTTAGTGATAGAAAATATTAGTCTAGGTGCAAAAATTGAATTCGAAACTAAGCTCTGGCTGGCTGGTTTCTCCCGCTGTTGTTGTAGTTTAGGTAATCCTGTAACGCCCGGGGAACAAAGACCGCAGAGGAACACAAAGGCTGGGAAAGCTAGGCTGGTTTGGCAGAACACAAAATCATGTCCGTTCACTCTGACCGCTTGATCAAGTGTGCATGAAGAAAGATATGATGGTATATACCGGCACCTGCGTATAATGGCAGATAGGATAATGCATACAGGTGCATGGATATGATGACAGATGGATCATGTATACCGGTGTACATGTATGATGACAGATATGATAATGTATACCCGTGCATGAATATGATCACAGATAGGATAATGTACACCGGTACATTTGTACGGTGCGAGAGAAGACAATGTATACCGGTAATTCTAACATGCTCCACGTTATAATCGTGCGCTGATTGGTCCGGACCTCAAAACATACGGAGATTATCACACGATAATGTTCATTTGTTTGTTGTGATCTGTTTCATTCACGTGCCGAACTGGTGACGTCTCATTCTTGTGACGCAGTGCTATAAAGCTGAGCGACGATTGGCTCATTCACTGCGCAGTGGGCGGAGTTCACACAGCTGCAGCTCGTGAACGGACAGCACGCGCGAGCATGGCCTGCAAACCAGTCACGAAAATATCGCATCAAAACGGGATAAGTTTGCAGAAAATTTGCCATTCCGATTATGAAATGAGGAATTATTTACCCTTGTGCATGTTAGAATGGAGTTTAGTTTTAGATCTCATCAAAAAACCTCGCGGCTACGCCGCTCGGTTTTTTGATTGACGGTCTAAAACTAAACTTCGAAAAATTATTACACGATAATATTCACTAAGGCGGTCATTAACTCCTAAATATATATGATGACAGATAGCATAATGTATATAAGTGCATGTTTTTGGCGACAGATAGGCTAATGCATACCGGTACATGTATATGATGACAGATAGGATATTGTATACAGGTACATGTGTGTGATGACAGATAGGTTAATGTTTACCGGTACATGTATATGACAGATATGCTAACGTGTGCAGGTGCATGTATATGACAGATGGGAAAAGGTACACCAGTGTATGTATATGATGACAGATAGGATAATGTATACTGACACATGCATATGATGACATACTGTATAACATATACCGGTACATGTTTATGATGACACAACGGAGAATGGATATCAGTACATGTATATGACGACAGGCATGATAACGTATACTGGTGCATTTACATGATGACAAACCGGTTTCCGTTGTGTCCGTTTCTCATTTTGTCTGTCCTTTTCCCCGTCCCTAGATAACATATACCGATAAAGATATTTGCTGACAGACCGAATAAGGTGAAAATGTTTGTTTACTGTCTAAGAATAATTTTAAAGCATTGGACCAGAAACATGTCTGGTAAAATATAACAAGAAACTTTGTTGTATTATCTTTGAATAAACACACAATATCAAGCTGAAACTTCTCACAAGTATTATTAGGGCCTTTCTGTTGCATCATGCTATTACTCAAAACAAAATGTGCTCATTCACTCCTCCATGAGTAAGTCTGTGCCATAATTATTCAGATAATGCAAACAACGACGAACTCAAATCCGGTTATGACCTCCATTTAAAAAACCTTTGACTATCATCCTGTATTGTTTGAATGAAGGACAAAAGCCCCCGGGGACAAAAGTCCCGCGGACGAAAGTCCTGCGAACAAAAGTCCCGCGAACAAAAGCTCCGCAGACAAAAACCCCATAGCATTATTTAAGGTGCATGTGCAGGACTCCCCAAAAAAACAATAAAGGGGAAATATTGCCATCAAATTATATCGCTTTCGGCCCATCAAATAATATGCAAGAAGCTCCTGTGTAAATACAGCAAAAGGTATAATACTATACAAATATTGGTAAAAGTGAAGAATTTTTAACCATAAAGTTGAAAATTAATTTTAAACATTTTTTTTCTCCAAATTTATCATCGTGTTAGATGATACGAAAATAAATTTGAGAAATTGTGTAAAATTAATTAACTTTATGGTAAAAAAATTAAGCGCTTTTACTAATATTTAAATGGCGACCTTTGTTTATATTTTGCAGAAACTTCTTCCGCGTTGTGCATATTTCAAAGTGATACAGCTTAATGGCAATATCCCCCTTATTGTTTCTTGCTTGCACTTTAATTCTCTATCATTTACATGCTCAACGCATTAATTGTAATGCACATGTACATGTACCTTGATTTTGTTCTCTGAGTATTTGTCCGCTGGGGCCTTTTGTTCGTGGGGCTACCGACCGCTGGACTTTTGACTGTGTGGCTTTTGTACACAGAGGCTTTTTTTCGGATACCGTATTGTTTATACCAAGTTACATGAATATATGAGGAAATTATCGGATGTGTGAAGGGATTGACTGAACATTAAGGCATTCTTATGCAATACAATTATTGCATAAACCTGTATAAGGCCCATACGCTTCGCCAGAGAATATCGTAGCGCGGACGTCACAGGGACCATGACTTAGAAGTTTCATTATTCGTATGTTTATAGATATATCCAGCATATACTCTACTTCGGCTTGTAGGCGACTATAAAGCTCGTGAATCATATATATTATTCGGGTATCTTTCGCATTTATACATTGTAGTAGAGTAAAATAGGTTTTCCATCGACAAATCCGCAAACAGCATTAAATGTAGTTCCCAGCTCGCGGTTTTAACGGCGTACGACGGTAACACGGCCTATGTGACAGATAGCAATTCGCCTCACTATTCTCTCGCACCTTGCAAAAAAACCCGATTCCATGACCGGATCGTGTACGGATAAACGATTCAAACACAATATCGCGAGAGAAATTTTTTCCGAAAAGTCTCAATCGTTTTTTTTTCCTCGTTTTTTTTCTTCTCGATATCCTCGCGACTGGTTCACGATTGATCGTTTTTCAATCGAGAAATTCTAAGAAAAATTGCGACTGAAGAAGAAAACGATTAATGGGAACGATTGATTTGTCTACTATATCATCGCTCTTAAATAGTTGCCCAAACAGGTGCTAGCGGCCGTGTGGTCATGTCATTCAAGATGTCCGCATGAACAGCCGCAATAAAAGCGTGACTGGGATATAAATCAGCACACGGATCACTCTTCGTCATTGTGATGATTTTAGAAATATGCTGTCAGTATATTTGCCTGTGGGATCGTATAACTTCTTGTCATTACGCCAGCATAGATTTTTGCCACCATTTTAATGTTGCGTTTAATTGTTGGTGAGATTCTGCTGATGGGACATTGCGTTCCCGAGGCTTGTAAACATCGTTGAGATTGTAGTTTTGTGCCTTGTAAACTTGGTGGAGAATGAAGCGTTTGGCGTCGTTGGATCTCACAGGTATCTGTTCCGAAAACGAATTTACATTATATAAATACTCCTTCGTTTGGGCCGTTTTTTTCATGAGAAGGTCACGTAGTTCATTTTCTAACAGGTGACTTTATAAGGCAAGTAAATCATCGCTCTTAATTATTTGCATCTGATACCGGCCAAACCGGTGCAAGGGCCGTGTGGTCATGTTATTTAAGATATCCACATGAACAGCTACAATTATAGCGGAGCTCGGATTCAAATCATCACAGGGATCACTTTAAATTTGTTTTTCTTTTAGTAATATGCAGTCAGTATATTTGTATGTGGGGTCATACGACTTCTTGTCAGTACTCCGGTATCGTTTTCCACCACCGTTTAATGTCGCCTTTATTTAACCCTACCTGGCCGGGGGGAGAGAAGCGAAATGGCACCCCCTACTAAACTTTCTGCTTTGTCTCCGGAACGACAAAAAATGAAGAGCTGGAACTCTGCGACTTTATAGTTTATCATATTGGGGTCATTTTGAGCCTGTTTGGGTAACCCCCCGAGCACAGGATTATGGGAAAATTCAAGATGGAACACGTGGGGTCCCAGAAAAGTGATGTGTTTGTCATTTCTTCAAAATTTCTGCTTTTCCGCCATGAAAATCGGGTAAAAATTATTTTATTTCACATCACATTAATTTTACTAATTTATCAGGCAGTTTTTGCGCAGAAATTGTATGAATAAAAAATTCGAAAAATCGGACTGAAAATCAAACAAAAAATGCCGTTTTTGAAAATGAAGTCACTGTGACGTCATCAAAGCCGCCATCTTGGATTTTGTTACATTTTCTGGTAGAGCTTGACCCAAGGGTATAGTGTGGGAAGTTTCAGTCTCCTAGCTTAAGGGGTAAGAAAAATAATTAGGGGAGGGCATTTCGGCCCCCCTAAAGGCCACAACACGTCCCAAAAAAACCCAGGTCAGATAGGGTTAATACTGGTATACTTCGTCTACGCAACATTTTCGTGTGCAATATCCAAAACACATTTTATTTTCTCCTCCCACTACAAGAATTCCATGTGACCAAAAACGATTTCGTCCCACTATAAATATAAAAACATTTCAACACCAAAAATGTCCTTATAACAGTAACTTTGCCTATCCCTCAGTATTGTAAAATAGATAGATTATTTTATTCCAGAATCTCCGTACTTTTCTGATACTTGCTGGAAATATTGTTTATTATGGATAAAATCTGATTTCACATAGACGCATATTGTGTTGAATGAAATTATATCACACAAGGAACATTTTGATATATGAGATATATAAATATACTTCAAAGTACACTGGGGATAGAGAGAGAGAGAGAGGGGGAGTTATCAAAGTTTAATGTCGTGTTCAGCAATATTTCAGCTATATAGCGACGGTCAAACAAAATTCTAAACATTCTTACAAGAACAAGTCAACAACCCAGCAATCCATATGTTTCAGGACATGGCTTTACCAACTGCATGGTTTGGGTTCAAATGATCAGGTAATTGTATGATGATTGTATTTTAATATTGAATGTAATTGTTTTAACTGCTAACGCTGGGAGGTGATTACCGCCCCTTGATATATGTACTCCTGCATAGTTTGCTACATGTAGAACTAGAACTTGATTAAAGAAGAACTTGATTAAATTACAGGTGAAAGTCATGGAGGGGTAAAAGGCTGTTGACTTGTAATACAATTTACTGTTTAGGCAAAACAAATATATAACTGCAATCTCAAGCGTGAGTAACTAATTATACTGCGGAAATATAACGACAATTCCGTTATGTTGCAGTTATAAAGGTCTGGCTGCTGATTGTAATGATTTTACTTGTAATTTTGCGATCAATGGAGTTTACGATTTGTCCTGGGTATACAGGAAAAAGATCGGCCTCACACAGTAACGGCCAGTGGGGGGGAGTGTCTCCAATATGAAGGGGGGGGGGGGGCAAAGACCACCTTAGTCCCTCCAATAATTGTGCCTGAAGTGCCTTGGAATCGGTCAAAAATTAGTGGAGAAGCGTGTGAAACCCCAAACTTGTCCGGGTTAGCACCCCCGAGATTCTTCATTCACTGGTCCAAATTGATCTTGAATAGTTTTACATTGCAGTTTCATGCCAAGTGCCAACTTCTTTCCAGTGTTCGTTTTATCTGATTTGGTGTTAACTCCAGCACAGGCTTCATGAGTTATCAGTTTCATATGATATTCACCTCTCTTTTTCGATAAAAAAACGTTAAATGGCGCCGAAAATGACCGCGTTTGGCACCCATAACGTCAAACAATTCAGCTTTACATTGCTGAAACAACTTGCGCATCGAGGAAGTGAACTTTTCTTGCAAAGGTTTTAGTAGTTGACTTTGAAGTAAACTGACGAGATATTATTCGAGTAAGATTTTCTTTTCTTTTGCCTCTTTGGTTAGAAAAACGGAAATTGAGAACATTTTCAGTCTAAGATCTTCTCGGAAAATGAGCCAAAGTGCGTGAAATGAAGGCTATATTTTCTAAATTTCATGGACCCCGCATCGCAGAAGGGCGACACCCCCTCCCACTACCTCCTTCTCCCCGACCCCCAACCTCGCCCTCCGCCCTAATGTTGAATTGCTTCCGCCGCGCCTGGGCCACCGGGATTTTATCGGTAGCTGATTGTCAGGCGTTTTACCCGCAATTTTGCGAGAATTTGTCAGAGTGGCGGACCATATGGAACGGCTGATAAACGGGGTGGATGGCTGCTGCCTAGCGACTGTAGGCTCCAACGTTACAATAAGGCAACACTTGTCAATAATGGTAGATTTTACTTCCCGCTGATCAATCCGTTCGACCAATTCCAGTCGAGCCATGAACCCGGATATTCAACTGGCAAGTTAAATTCCAATGACTAAGTGGTCTAAATAAAACAAGAAGCTCATGCGCAGTTAAATGTAATTTAGTGGAATACAACAACGTAAGGATGGGGGAAAACGCGACAAGTTCTTGGAGCATTCGTGTTCTACCAGTAATTATATCAGAGGGGTTTTTGGAAGAGTTCTCTTCCAGCAGACGATATCTTAGACTAAACTATGATGTAAAATATTCATGGGGAAATCCGTCGCAAAGACAAGGATCTGTTTCTTGTCCATACGATTAATTGATACCTTTCGCAAGCACCGTAAACAGGATTACGTATGTGTAAGGCTAGAACTTTTGAAAAAAAAGTATATATATCGCCATAGGCCTAGGATGTACGGCTTGCCATACAGAAACCTGATAATCAACGAGCAAATTCTTTCTGGTCTCAAATGGAAGAGAATATTGTAGTCATTGACCGGCATACTTTGGCAATAGATGGGCAAACGCACCCAGCTGTTAAACCCTGTAATTATTGGCATTGAAGAATTTGTACCCCCGACTTGAAGTTAAGACATGTATCGTACGGTTGGATTGAATTGCCTGGTTTTAGAAAGCCGATAATACCGGATTCATGAAATGGGCAAAGGTCGTCCTCGTTCAGATGAACGTTAATGATGCATAATCTACAGAGCTAATTGTGATCCATTGTCTTGAGGTTAACTGAATCCGTGTATTAGCGTATGCCTTATTAGGTTTCCTGGACCGATGTGTTCATCCTTATTTAAAGATGATTGCAGTTATACACATGCATGTACTCGATGATGAAGGTAATACAGTTACGGGAGACATACAGCAAAGCATGTGTCCTGTTTGAATGAGCTGAGGTATATTACGTGTATAGATTAGGTCTGGGTTTGATCAGGTTCACGTGCCTGTTAATTCGTCCTGTGTCAAATCTGCGGACGGGATGGATCTATGGATCTAGTTTTTAATATTTCAGGGTTGCTTTTCATCTCGTGATAGGCAATGTTGGCATGTTGTGCCACGTGTATTCAATTATTCAGGAAAAAAGGCGGATTCAAATCGCCGACAGTCTCTTGAATGGGTGAAAATATCTGGAAAATGGTACCATTCTTAAGTGGATACTTTCCGTCTCGTCTAATTTCGACTAAATCGCATTTACGATTCAACCGCAACTGGTTTATTTGGCAAGACGCTGGAGTCGGAGTTACTCGTATGGTTGGCATGCGCTTCAACAACTGACATTCCGCCTCTGTTATATGATTCCGCTGTTTAATATATAACACATTATTCTTGGCCCAAAAATAATGATGTACCGATATATGTTTGAGCAGGATGGAAGAGAAGCAACGTTTAAATCGAGAAAATGTGTAACTGGTGTCGCACAGGCGGAATAAAATAGTCCGAAACTCTGGTAAATGTAATTGCAGCCTTTTACTGGCATTCATTTCAATACATCACGATCAGAGTTGCGTCCAGTTCATTTCATGGTTTAATTGACGCTAATTGGCTGCTGTGAGATATAGGCAAATTATTTTTGAGTGATGAGAGTGCCAGAAAATTACTCGCGTCCATGAGATTTGACATTTCCTCCTCCGGTTTGCCGTATTAGCAAGATGTACTCTTCCGGGATAATTATACACCGTTCAAAAAAGTCAATGAGTTTGTTAATCACGCCTATTTAAGACGGTCCAGACGCCAATCCAGAACAACCAAACATTTACTGGGTATTCACATATGTTCAAGCAAGAGCGCAAATGAGGCTACACTTACTCGAATAACAATGTTAGCAATGAGATATTACATAGAATGTTGCTAGGGGAAAATATATTGGGCTCTATAATTGCTGCACTGAGCCGAACCTTTAGAAGCTACATTCAATCAGATTGCAAATTGGGTGTTACGTTTGTCAACCCCGTATCCATAGCTGTGTTGACATCATTTCATCTCAAAGACAAAATGCTCCCTGGTTGAGGATTGATCAAAGTGAGGCAAGGCGAAAAACCAATTTGTGGTTTGGTTGTTTCGATTCATTTATCTATCTTATTCGAAAGATAAACATAGCAGGGCCGTACGCAGGGGGTGCATGAGTGTGTATATGCGTGTGTGGGTGTGTGTGTGTGGAGGGGGGGGGGCGCATCTCCCCGCTACCGTACTTTACTATAAATCTCTCACATGCATTTTTTGTTTACTGTTGATTGGAAACCACACAAGACACGGGGTATAACCGAAAATCGTGAAATAAACCATTGCTACTATTGTGTATCTCACCTGAATTAATGACCGATGTTATTATTCTTGTAAAGCCATATACTGTAAAAAAACAAATCAGTTATTTACGCATAAAAACATCAACGGTAGCTATATCGCACCACTAATTAGCATCACGAGGCCCTACAACGCACCAACTGAAGTCTAAACTTTCTAATTTATCCGAAGACGGGGGCATGCAGAACTAACCGTTACTTGGACTACGTTCTATCAGTCATGAAAATGCATGAATATAACTCCTGGTACTCAAAGTGCATAGGTCACTACCAGTACTATCGACTCGTTCTAGCAAACAAAAATATTTTAAACAAGAAATATGAACGAAAAGTACGATTTATTAAGGTGAAATTTGTGTGTTGTACAAACTTGGGTCGTGAAGATGACGTTGAGGCAAATATGGGTAAATCGAAGCGATAATTCAGAGCGAGAAAATGCCATGAACAAGTAGACCGACTTCCCAGTTGTATAGGCTGTATAATTAATGTTCCACTTACTATAGTTTTCTCAGCCGATGGCAATAAAACAAGCGTGTCCGAACTCTTATTTTACCTATTGTATGAGTGAGTGAGTGAGCATGGGATTAACGTCGACTTCAGTAGTTCCACGATACATAATCATGTGCAGTCATCATGTAGAGAAAATTAATCTTCCATTAATTACCGGGTAGTGGCCGAAGATTGAATGAAAGCCTGATATAAACTTTCTTTTTCTTTGGTCCGAACTATTACACTTTCTCCTTTTCTGGCGTAAATCGTTTGTTCAAAAACTGTTCTTTGCACATAGGGTTTACCGACGAACTAACATACATACAAAACTATTCTTCAACGAAGTGAATACCCTGGCTACATCGTTGACTAAACCATAACCCAGTTTTTTAACAAACTATGCAACCATTTCTTCTGTTTCATTTAGCCCAGGACATGCAGACCAAGCCTTTAAGAAGCCTATTCCGCCACGATGGAAGTTGGCGATTCGAATACTGTACGATACAGAACCAAACAATACCCTTACATTTACTGAACAGTTTCGTATAGGCAGCAGTACACCATGGTATAAAGAGTTTAGTGCGCTGAACTTTTCAGCGTGTACAGTCGTGAACTGATCAGTATTGTTCAGTTCCGTACAGTGCTGCTCTCTACGTTCCTTGGTGTATAATATGGGAACAGTAGTGGTGAGACCCTGAGTGGTATTGTGCGGTTACTCTACAGAACCGCACAACATTTCATTGAACAGTACTGTTCGTTTAGTTTTTCTTGTCATATTGGTCTGCGACGTGGTTCTTGCCGTCGAATCGCACGATAATGAACGTGCAACGCCAGCCTTTAGCGGATGAATGGGAATATGAATCCGGCTTTTAAACCGTGTATATATATTGCGCAATTTGCACCATATAATATGGATGAGTAGTGTGACTAACGTCACAGGACCAACGAAGTAGGGTGAGGAAGATGACTTGGAGGTTTAAACGCAATGTTATAGACCACCTAAGTAGGTCAAATTTTCATCAAAAAGTAGGTCAGCTCAGAACTTGCTCGTAACAGTTCCTTAATGCACGTCCGTATCAAAAATCAAGGTTGTAATGTCAACGGTTCTCTTTATTTTGCCGACGAAAGGATTCGGGCACAGACTCACTCATTACCGGGCAATTTGCAGATGAGAGCCTAGTAAGAACAACGCAGTGCCAAAGAAATTGGAACGTTGTTTGTAGAGGGAGAATGTTAGTGACGATTCCGAAACAAATGATCCCGTATTGCAGATTTCAACAAATCTCCGTCAGAAATATATTAAATTTGGATCTGTGTATTTCTCTTCATTTACAACTGAATTTAGCTTATTAGTTTTATATTATTGACATCACTTCATACGTTAAATCTGGCAGTTCATTTCATTTATTCACCAAGATAAATTAATTGTACAATTTATTATAGTTGTAAAAGGCAGGTGGCTGGAACAAAACCTCAGAGGGCCTGTTCTATCCCTGTAGTAAACAATTCAATTATACATACGACTATAAGTTAAAGAAGCTGGTGAATGTTGATATAAATGTAGGCGATGAGAACATTGTATAAATAAAACCAAACATGTACCATCGGACAATCAACAAACTATGTATTAATTGATACTGATGTTTATGGATAATACTAGAGCAGCACACTGGGGGAACTAAATATTGTTGATATGGTGCGATTTTGATGATGATTTAAACATGGAAATGGATGAAAATGTTTTTAAACCAGAGGTTAACTTGTTTCATATACGAGGTCCTTTGATCCTCATAGAATGAAATGATAGGTCAGATGAATAAAACGGTCTATATAGATTTGTGTTGGATTGGCTTGTGACATACGAGTGAACGTCAAATGATACAGGCAACAGTGTTGTAAAGAAAATGAACTTATGAATGAGCAGCAGAGTGAGATGGTCATTTAGTTCAGTAATAGGCAAAATATTCAATTCAACGAAAAGTGTGCCCGAATCTGTCGGTTAGAGCTGTTATGCGAATGATTCTTTTTTGGAGTATTTTCAGTGGCTGAAGATGAGTTGTGTGCGTATTTTCCCAGACAATGTTGCAATGAGATAAATACGGTAGTGAGTAATACAGAATGTACGAAGACAGGACTTGATATGATTGATTGCACCAATATTTCTCGAAAGTTTCTTACGTATTTCATCGATGCGTGTTACCCAATTTAACCTATCATTGAAATGAACACCTAAAAAGTTGGAGTTAAAGACGTATTCAATTTCATTTCCGCATATTGATAGTGTGGGTACATCAGCATAACTGCATCTTTTTGGAAGTTTGAAGAACATAAATTTCGTCTTTTTAATATTCAGGGATAATTTATTACAGGAGAACCAGTTGTTCAACTTGTCCAACTCAGTTTTTATGGTGTCGGCTAGCTGTTTTGGATCACCATCAGACAAAGTAAGGTAGCGTTCCCAATTAGCGTTTTTGCTTCGTTCGTTTAAATCTCTGAAAAAACCCAAGTCGTTCTACACCCATCGTTTTGATTTTCGTGGAAAACCATTGAAAAAACCATTCAACGCATTGGTTCGTTCGCCACTGAACGAAGTCGTTCGTTTTACAGAAAACCATTGCGTTTTTTTCCTTCTTTGTTTGCCATCGTTCGATCGTTCGCTGGAAAACGAAGGCGCAATAATACAATCACGTGATGTTCGCATTATCCAACCTGATAACGCAATCTCCGTGGGCACTGAGGAAAGAATCCGTTAATTCAATGCCGAATTCTCTGACGCTTGGAGAGGCAGTAAATTACTTTTACGTGTAACTAGATGTTGAAGTTCAGCTGCATAAGTAGAAGACAAAAGAAAGTTATGCACAGGTTTTTGCCCCGGTTTGAGACGATATCATCGCGTCAAACACTGATTATTCGGTTCGTCCTAAATGGCTAAATGCTATCTCCTTGTCAATCCGCGATCGCATTATTTATTGTTATCTGAATTTGTATTATATAGAGAGTCTACTATATTGATAGCTATAAGTACTTGTAGGAACAAACGATACACCAGCCCGTGGTGACGCCTTTCGGTTTCCTCTCTGTTCTATTTCGATCGAAACGTCCAGGTTTTCAAAATGGACATGAAATTTATTGGTAATCTGGAAGGGGGTCCCGGTTTCTATATGTCCGTATCTTTGGCCGTTTCGTCGCTTCTCAGACGATCGGAGTGTTGTGCGGGCACCAAATGTTGGGACCGCTTGTCGTATACGCATATCGCGGCCCAAAATGGAATCCCGACAAAGATCTTTTTCTTTCGGAAACGTCTTTCTTCCATACTATTGAACGTTTAATCGGTATGTCCATGTCCTGAGGTTTTCCTAATCCAATTGAAATAAAACGTTTCGTTTATCTCTAATGAATATATATTTGAATTATATTCTCTTACCTGGATAATTGATTGTATATCCGACGCGGAATAAATGACATATTTAGGGTATTCTTTACCTCTTTTGCAGAATACATAGAACATTACCGTCAACTATAGAGTGTTTAACGTCATAACGCGAAATAAGACATGAACTACGGTCGATTTTGGAAATAAATTAATCATTTGTGACACCGACAGGTGCACCTTCCTTCATAAATGACCTGTTGATACTGGATCGCAGAAAATAAAATGAATTCTTTATCTTTCCGTTAAAGAGTTGTTTGCATATGTCGGCCATTGGCGGCGCGCGTTGTTAGTTTCACAGTGTGAAGCAATCAGTTTCATGTCGGGTAATACTTAGAGGCGTTGATTGCAAATTCAACTCAGTCTTACTGATGTTTATTTCACGCGGCTATTGACCTCTAATAATTGTAAACCGGACGCAATGCTATTAACTGGAATTGAAGAGTTTTAACGTTTTTATTTTATTTCCATGAATCTATATTATTGTATTTATTTTCTTCTCAGTTATAGGCCCGATTGTTCCCAAATTAACTCGACATGAACTTCCCGTAGAAGAATTCTCTGCCAAAGATATCAAAACAAGTTCAAAGAAGGAGATTATAAGACTGCTTGACAATTGAAATTGGAGGTGTTGATCATTCACACGTCACACCATAGTCGGTCTGTGAACAACCGTCGACTTAAGAAAACAGCGAAGTGGAGGGGTCGGAGGGGTTAATTTCTTTGAAAGAAAAAATTCAAACAACATTGTTAGCAGGCGTGCCTTAATAATATGCTAAGCTTGTATTTATTTGTTGCTAATTTCCTGTGTCCAGCAAATTAACCAAATAAAATAATTAACGCCCAATTCAGGACGCAATGAAGTTTTGGGCCTACGGTCACACACGTTTTATTATCAACGGTACTGCTTTGTCCATGATGACGCCGACATGGAATGCTCAAAAACTTAAATCGAGCGTTCATTTTAAATTCCTGTGGTTTCGAGTGAATTAGCCGATTCTTCCTTACTTCTATTTATATCTCCCTCTGCTCTCTCATTGTTATTTATTATTTAATTATTTATTTTAATATTTAGCGCTGCGAAAGATCTTAAATGAACTAAGAAATGTACCGTGAAATGTAAATAAAACATTGAGTTCCTGGGCCGCGAAATCCGTATGGGAAGCGGCCCTTAAGCTACAATTTCAATCGAATTACCAGTCCGTCCTGTGGTCTCCAATGTCATCATTTGTCTGAATAACAGGGGAATCTCTGACGACGCATCGAGTCAAGCTGCTGTCAAATAAATATTTACCAATAAAGATTTTCTTCCATTCAGATATACTTTCAGAACGACATATGTAATTATATTCTGGGCTTGCAGAATCTCGTACACTTCATCACCTCCCATGCATGATCTTCTCTTCAGTGAGGGCAAATGTCCTATATCAATTTAACCAACCAGCGTCCGAGCTCGGCGATGTTCCGTTTCACTGAGCCATGTGAGCCGTTACATGCATAGATAGACAAATTTTGCTGTAAAAATCAAGCCATGCTGCTTATTTGAACTCTAATATTTCAGTATGTATCGCAAAATACATGGCATGATGGCATTTCAAATGATTAATAACTTTGAAATGAAAATGTTTATTTTAAGAATAACACTAAATTGTGTTGACATCGAAAATAGGCATTCAATTCTTCACAAATCGCTGCAAGATGGGATCAATCTATAATACTTAAACAAGCGTATTTTATTAAATGAATTTAAATACAAATAATATCAATCATTCAACAATACAAGCAATTTTGGTGAATCTTGTCTAGGCTGAGTTGTGCGGTGCCGTTGGTGGGGGCCTGGTGTTTGTTTTGATCTTGAAACTATTTGTCAGGCCGATACTCAATATCGAGATTATGTAATATTTAATTTCAGTGGTCAGATAGTAAGACGGTTACAGTATCCGTGTTTAATCAGTGTCAGGACATTTCGGCACGCGACATTTCGGCAAGTGACATTTCGGCACGCGACATTTTTCCACAAAGTGAAGGGTACAACATTTCGGCACCTCTTTTTGTCAGACCAACTGCGCTAAAAGTGAAGATTTTCACATTCTTTTTAACGTATGTTCAAAATATATAAACATACCGTTTTAAGAGTTACCAAGTTGTAGATTATCATAGTTGCTCACGATTATCCGCGACATTTCGGCAACTTTTTTCACATATATAGGTTGATGGCGATTGATTGGTGAGATTTTTACTCGTGATAGAATATTTATATAATGCTTTTTGCTCTATGAGAAATTCACAACATTTCTAAAACTAACTGCTTATGTGAAAAACGTTGCAGAAATGTCGCAGATATTTGCAGCCAAAAAATTGACAACTTGGTATCCCTTAGAATAGTCTGTTTATATGTTAACATATGTTAACAAAAGATAAGAAAATCGTAATTTTTAATATGATTTGACTCGTTAAAAAAAAGTACCGGAATGTCATGTGTCGAAATGTCGTACTCTTCACTTTGTGCCGAATGTCGCGTTCCGAAATGTCGCTGTTTGCGGATTCGTTTAATCATAATGATTTTTTTAGTTCTTTCCAATTCTATACAAATATTAATCCGTTGTCACTCTTAATGTAACAGTCTTATCACTGTCATCACCATTTCATGCTACCTTTTTTATTTTCACAAATATCCACAGTACCCATTTTTCTTCAATTGCCTGTTTTAGATAGAAAGAACAGTTCAATATTAAAACAATCAGAAAGTACACTGAGAGAAACACAAACCAACTGACAAACACGCATTTCCCAACTGTAACCAAAGTGGTCCCATAAGAAAGCATTCTGGCCACACATGGGTTAATAATATTAACATTATATTATAATATAAAAAAAAAACATTATATATCTTATTCGTTTGATGCCGACAGCAAACAGGTATTTGAGAAAATAAGACAAACTATATCAACCAGTTATCGGAACAGAATGAATTGAGTTAGGTTGAAATATTCTGAACAGAATGATCATGTGTAAGGCTTCTCGTCATTAAATCAGCAGTCCCAGTGCTTGGGTTACAACACTGTATAGTCCATGATAGATTATATTTATAAATCCTCGTCCGAATGCATACACACTGTGGTCAGTTTAATACGGTGACGGGTATATACCGGTAGGCCTGTCATCGACGGTTTAACAGCCTACACGTATGAGCTACCTTCGTTCAAGCAGTGTGTGGGCGTGTCTTAGTGTGACTTCACTCAGGCGGCACTACTTTCGTTCGTTTTTTCTCCCGCAAGTCACAGCCTTAGAAACTCTATAGAAAACCATCGAACGAACGCAATGGTTTTTTCTTCGTTCGTTTTTTCAATGTTTTTTTTGAGAAAACGAACCAACGATACACCCATCGTTCGTGGCATGGTTTAAACGAAATGGTTTAAACCATGGAAACACGAACGTTAAATGGGAACGGCCCCTAACACTTGTCATCAGCAAAGAAGATAATATTAAGTAGTCGTGTAACATTGTTAATGTCATTTGTATACAGTAGGAAAAGTATATGTCCAAGAATTGAGCCTTGAGGTACCCCACAAGTGATGCGTGTGAATGATGATAATGCGTTATTGTATGAAACGCACTGGGATCGTGATGTTAAATAACTACCGAACCAGTTGTTGCAAATACCTCGGAAACCGTAGTAATCCAATTTAGTCAATACAATATCGTGGTTCACAGTATCAAACGCTTCGGAAGGGCGAGAAAAGTGGTAATACTATACTGTTTACATTTTCTTGCAGATACCAAGCGCTCGTACAATGATAGGACAGCTAGGGAAGTCGAATGAATAGCTTTAAAACCAAACTGGTTGGAGCACAGAATATTATTGTCTTCCAGAAAATCTAGCATTTTTAGAACTACGGTACTAATTTCTCAAGGATTTTACTAAAGCAGGGTAGTACTGATATGGGTCGATAATTATTTACAAGATTGTTTTCTCCAGCTTTGTAAATAGGCGTGATCTGCCATCAATACCCGCGGCACTATTATTTAGATCGAGCAACACTTCACTTACTTCTTCAGGAGTACAGCGTTCAAGACGGAATTTTTGTTGGTAATCACCAGTGAGATACTCTCTGAAATCAACGGTAGGGTTTGAGATTCGAGACGCGAGTTTAGATGCCACAGTGCTGAAGTAGTCATTACAATTGTTGGAGATGATGGAGGGATCGTTAATTTCTTCACCAGTAATCTTAAATTGTCTAGGGAGGCTCGATGCCTTTTTACGGTTCATAAGCTCGTTGAGAATTTTCCAAGTATTGTTGATATCATGATTGTAATCATTGAATCTCTGTTCAAAGTACTTTTTCTTGACCGTTCTCAAGGTATGGGTTAATTTGTTTCGGTATTGCTTGTATTCTGACCCTACCTTGGGCCAAGCGATATATATGTTTGCCACTTAAAATATGGTGAGTTCCACCGTTCTCAACATCTGAAAAGTCAGTGCTAGGTTAGATTTTCATCGCATGATCGCTAGACAAATGGATTGAATTAGACGATTATAGAAATGGTAAAATTTACACCCCAAGCAAGGAGCAAATGATGCTGCCTACCAGTATTCGAAGAACAGTATTCACAATTCTTGATAGATAACACCATGCTAAGAGCGGAAAATATATTGGTAGTGCAGTAGAACATGATCGATCTCTGTATATGCTGCACTGAGCGGGGCATTCTACACCAATCTGGTGAATACATTTAATTTAAACGAAAAAATAGTCTCTGATTGAAATTAACCAAATTTCAGCTTCGAATCACTACTTTGTATTTTCTTTTAATCAGTTACTTTTGTTAAAGTGATCGTAAACCCTCAAGTAAAGTTTTCATCAAATGAAAGACCATTGCAAACAGAGACGGAACATATTTATTGTAATATTTTACGATTTTATTACACAGAGTAAACTGCAAATGAAGCATGATAATCTATGGTGGTCTGTTGCAATCATATTTAGGTCCAGTGATGTCACACTGCCTTAATACTTATATTTCAAACTGTGTGTGCACTTTCCAATGCTTGCTTCAATCTTAAGGTGTGTATACTTCGAGTTTCAAGACAAATTCACTGTTCCAATGTGCAAATTTCACCAAAATCGGGGAAATTAAATGCAAGATTCAAATTGAGTTGACACTTATGAACATTGGAACAGTGAGTCTGTGTTGAAACTCAAAGTATACATACCTTAAGATTGAATCAAGCATTGGAAATTGCACACACAGTTAAGGCAGCGTGACGTCACTGGATCTAAATATGATTGCAACAGACCACCATAGAGTACCATGCTTTATTTGCATTTTATTCTTTGTAATAAAATCGTAAAAAAAAATACAATAAATATTTTCCGACACTGTTTGCAATGGTCTTTCATTTGATGAAAACTTTACTTGAGGGTTTACGATCACTTTAAACGTGTATATATTGTGCAATTCTGATGCAAAACACAGAGAACACCAGCATACAGTTTCTGGCAAACTTCGTATATAGGTGACTACTGTACAGACGTCCCAAGAAAACATATGGCTAAATAAAGTCTCCAATAATTCAATCTTAACTACCTAAAATTTTGATCGATGACGGAAAATTGGATGAAATGTTTTTCTATTATGAATAGAAAATCAGGATTTCAATACCTGAAGTGGAATGTGTGCGTTGCTGTACAAATTCATACCCTGGAGATGACGAGAAGTCACGTATGGGTAAATCGAAGAGATGACTTGGAGCGTGCAAACGTAACTAAGCTGTAGGCAGACTGCGCATTTGTACAGGCTCTATCACTGAATTGCATGTACCGTCTGGTGTATTTCGTATTTCCGGAAAATGGTCCTAAAGAAGAATATCAGAAACGATCCACTCAAACACATATACATACGCAGGAGTTCCATCATATGTTAGTTCACTATAGCTGCCAGAAGCGGTTCGGTGTTCTCAATGTCCCTTATTGGTACCCGCTTGAGTATACTCACGAATATTTAGCCGAGTTTATCAGACAACCTCCAAGATCAGGTGATATTACATATGCTTTCTGCTATTCTCTACCTTACCTTGATTATCAGGGGAGCCAATCCCAACGCTCCACAATTTTAAGCTAAGCATTTGAATGTATGTTTTCAGAATTGTTTCGTTTCATATTTCTCTCGAGTGGCCTGTAACATCTCAGTTATACGGTGTGGATGGTTAGACTACACACAGTTATACTTTATTTGTTTTGAAAATATAACGAGGCGGTTTTCGCATGGTGCTATATAATTCAAGGAGCTTCCGTTTTAACCTAAGGACTATACGCTTATCTTGATTAATCGCCAGGTTATAAAATTTTACACAAATTGAAGATAAAACATGTTTACGTAAGTGAAAGGTTTTGCAGACTGTTAAACTGAATGGAGTAATGTTAATTGATGAAGTCCAGCAACGTACATTCAGACGGATTTCCAGGTAAGTGACACAATGCGCTTTTGATTGCGACTAATATTCTCCTTGCATGTTTCAGATGCATTTATCAGATATGGATTGGCCACACTCGCTGTTCTCTTTTAGCACTTTTTTGGCGAGTTTCTATGTATCGATGGGGATGCCATGTCAACAGTAAAATGCAAGGAGTAGTTGTGAGCATAGAATATTCATCTTCACATTGCAAGTTAAATACTACACTAACGTTTTGTCATTTGCCTTGACCTAGTGAGTGGCGTATTTTTTTCAAGCACGTGACATATAGCCAATCAAGCTTTGACCCTACATACACCGTGCGGAGAGAATTATCTTTGATCTCCAAATAAACGCGACGTTAAGCCTTAATTCAAGATGTGTGGTAATCGCCCGAGGCAACACGTGTACTTTTTGACTTGGATATATGAAGATTAGAATATTGTACATGCCTGGCAAAGTGTGGATTTTAGATTTATGTTGCAAGCCGGAAAGATATGACATAACTTATAAGCGTTAGACGTGGTTACATTCTGTCGTGGTCTGTTAATATTATCGTTTTTCCTATATCCATGTCTGTTTAATGAAAACCGCGGGATAGTTCTGCAAAATAAACTCTTGTTTGTAGACAACCAGTTTTAAAGGGCGGCAATCTTAATGTATTTCCTTTCATCAGACAAATTTTACCCACATTTGAATACATTATCTAACTACATGCGCTATATATAGTAGTTTCAAGAATATTTTCTCTTGCTTCCAATATGATCTGAGATTACGTATGAAATTTAGTTGCCTGGCCTGTGGGATATTGGATGGTCGATGTCTACGTATAATTTTTTCAATAAATTATGAAAATAAATAAATATATATATATGTTTTTTTAAATCGACTTTTTTTAAAATATTTTTCTCTGGGTTTATTTCTCTTTCATCTTTGGCCCAATTAAGTCATTCCCTATAATGTCAAGCCGAGTTCCTACAGTTTTTATTGATGTATCATACCCGGTCCTCTAATTACAACACATATAAGGGAAGTGGGAAGAGGTGCCGACATACTGACTGCGTCATATGACTTCACAGAATAGTCTTCTGGTAAACCTATTCTAAAGCACATACCAAGAATCTAACGATTCGTGATATGTGTTGTATCTCAGGTACGCTTTTATTGTACCTGTTCATGTGGCAACATGGATGATATGACCACACGGCCCCTAGCACCGGCATAAGCGGTATTAGATACAAATCTGGAGAGCTATGATGGAAATGCTCTGACAACTCGTATAGTGGTAATTGGTGAGTTGTTTCGCTGTGACAACTCGTACATTGGGAATAGAACCGCTCAACACGGTCATTTCAAATCATTCCCCAAAAAGAACGAAAGACTACCTTTCCAAATGCCATCCGTTTATTACTTCTCAAGTGGACCAACCTTCGGAATATATACGCTTCCAATATCTAAACCTTCCCTTGAGGACAGAAATTCATTCTTCGCGCCAAAACACGGCTTTTCAAACTTTTAGCCAGCTCTCTGGCCAAAAACAATTCCGTCAGAATTTTAAGGACCGGGCTATACAATATTATCAGCGACTGTTGGTCGAAATTATCCCCAAAAGTCAGGGGCAGATAATTAAGTGGGCGTGAGTTGACTTTTGGGGATAATTTCGACCAGCGAAGTAACACTGCTTTGAGTACACTTCATATGTATATATTATAATTAGAAACTAAAATACGGATGTTTGCATGGTTTTGATCAGAAGGGGGTAGATTAATGTACATGAGTAGGATTGCTAGATAACTAGCTTACCAAAATACTGCGGAAATGAGTTTTGGAAATGGAAATTTAAGAGACAAAAATAACAGTAGCAAAGTCCATGCAAACTGCTGTTTTATTCTTACGAAAGACTATTAGAGTAACCAGTTCCTGCGAATCAATTAACAATACACACACCCGCAGCTATTAACGACTTACAATAGACAGTCGTGTGAAAGGTTAATTCTCTTCCCAGCTGGATATCGGACCACCTAAAATTCAATCTGTTTAATTTTTCCAGTTCCTCAGAAACTAAATTTTTAATCCTAATATTGAAGCACTTCTGATTAGAATTTTGAATTCATTTTGTTCACCAAATGTTAGACGAAATAGTTAATATTTGAATGAATGAAGAAATGAAAAAAATAACCAATTTCGACCCTCTAACGGGATAGCTATCCCTAATCTCTAGTCAGCGTTTCCTTATTCTGAGTCCTTCCCTAATTATGCCTCGATATTGATAGCAATTATTATAGCCTGTCATAAAGAGAAATAGTCGATTTTCAAAAGAGTACCACGTGCATCCGCATTTTACAACTTCTTGAAATGTTTCGACCTACTGGGTGACCTTTACTGCAGATATTAACACGGTTTATGAAAATATTAGCTCATAAATACGTTCTTTGACTGAATTGTTTGTTAACTAGTACATGTAACTTCGACCATTGACCCACATAGCTATTGACAAAGTATAGACATTGACCATCCAATCTCTCCAATTTGTTAACGAATGATTTTATAGTGACCATTCAGACTACATAAACTGACGGATGCAGAATAGGTTGTGGATGGTGGTTGCATAGAAACTTTAATGTGATGAATATGTTGGAATTCACTTCCAACTATTAATAGCATATTTGAAGAATTTTATAGGAAAATTAAATCGGCATAGAACTGGAAAGGAATGAAATGTTGTTATCTTAGACCGGCAATTATCTAACAGAAGTTATCATAGAATGGACGTTGATATAAACATGATCAAGGTTCGAACACTTCATGGGGGAAGGATATTTACTGCAAAGGGAAAGCCCTGTTTTGTTAAGATGCGACCATTTGATAATTATTTATACATATCGCAAGCACCGTGAACACGTTGCACACGTGTGCGTAGCCATAGAACCCCATTATATAGTTAGGAGTGGTCTTCTGATGTGGAGACGAAGTATAACTGTTGCACTTGGCCTGCGAAATAATGCTGCAGAAACGCATGATGATGAACCCACAAGGTTTTAACAGCCTTCAACGGATGTTCCGAAGGCACATGCTTGTCATTTGGCCGGTCTACTGTAGGCATACCTGAACAAATGAATCCGACATTTAAACCCTGTAATTTTCTACATCGAACAATTTGTACCATCCAATTAAGTTAGATTCCCATCGCATGCTCGTTAGACGGCTGGATTGAATTACATGGTTTTAGAAATCCGATAATACCAGAGTCAAGAAATGAGCAATGGCCAACCTCGTTCAGATGGACGTTAATGATGCATCATCTTTGGAACTAAGGGATCGCATGTCAAGTCTAACTGAATCCATTCATTAGTGCATACATTAAAAGGTTGTTATGAACCGCTATCGTGGGACGAATACAATTATGAAAGTGCATGCGATGATCCAGGTAGAATAAAATTCAATAGTATGAAATTAATAATCTGCCTCTTTTACACGCTTTTATCGTGGCCTCGAAGTAATGAAATTGAAATAAAAATATTTTCATATACTAATGAACTAAATGCACTAAATTCAAGCAAAATCGACGACAATCAAAGTACGAATGATTATAATGTAAAGCTGATTAGGGAATATTGTATCCTGGAATATTCATTCGTTTCATACCATTTGCAGTAAGATTTTAGTCAGATTTATGTACTTTTCTGGGGATAATTATACATTAAACGGAACATCGATGTTTTTTTAAATCTCGTGTAGTTACGATCTGACGGCCAATCCAGAGCAAACAAAATCATCCCCGGTGCATATATGTTCAAGTAAAAGACAAACTGATTCTGCCAGTAGGCATTCGGCGGTATGAATACCCACTCGGAAATCTCTTGGACGCGTGTCCGCATTTAGTTGAAGATATAATACGCGTCGACTGACTGTCTCATTTTTGTACCCTTTAAACTTTAAAAATGATCTTGAGAAATTCATTTTACCGTTGTAGTGCGTGTTGGGTCACTCACATACATGCATATGCCTAGGATCCCAGACGAAGACCATCAAGGGATATATCACAATGGTGGCCAGGGGTGGTCCGTCAAAGTTCAAAATTTTTCGGTCTCCCTCCTTTCCGTCCACCTGAGGCTTTTCTGGATTATTAAGGGGCTAGATCACGTTCATGTCCATGCTCCCATAGAGCTCTTACATGGGATTTTTTTTATTATCCAGACCATGCTGAATTTTCTGAGCGTATTATCCAGACACATACCAGATGAAGTACCGTAGACAAAATATTGTTATCTGCCCCAACAAAACCATTTATACGTTTCCACATTCGCTACAAAGTGAAATATGCCAAAAGAACAGATGGGTCTGTCATATTCAATGCTCTGACGGCGAAGGGTACTCCTTAAGTTAGATATTATGTTTTTGGTACCCCAGCAGATTCATACCAATTCAATTCCAGCATAGAGTCTGCCGTACAGCTGTTTGGAGATGATCCCCAAGAATATTTTCCCACTTCCATCCCAGTTTTTAACACTTACCCCCCCTCCCCCCCCCCGCCCTCCACCCAATGGATAGAGCTTAAGACACGACATTTATCTGGTAAAATACTACAAGTTTCGTTTCCGTACAACAACTTTTGAAACTCTGAAAGGATTTTTTTCCAAATTTGGTATGTGCGTACCTTGCCCCAAGACAACGCTTGGAATTGTTTTCTACGCAACCTACCTACAGGTTGCGCCATCTGTTGGCTAAGATAATATTTTGTTTCCGGGCAATTAGTTTTGAAAACCTGGAGGAATTCTTCCCAAATTTTGTATGTGGGTACCTTGCCTCAAAGTCTCGCTTGGAATTGTTTTTCATGCCGATCTGCTTATAGGTGGCGCTATTTAAAATTTTGTTTCCGAAAAATAACAGTCTTTGGAAATCTAAACGTGTCTTTCCCAATTCAATATGTGGGTACCTTGCCTCAAGATCACACAGTTTTTCACGACAAACTGCCTATACGTGGCGCCATCTCTGGACCATTTTACAGGTTTGTTTCCGGAAAATAACTTAATAAAAATTGGATTGTTTCCAAATTTGTTATGTGGGTACCTGAAGATCTCGGTGGCTCGCGAATTTCTAAATGAGGTGATACTGTGCTCACTAATACCTGATGAAATGTTTGATATGAAGAAATGCAGAACCTAAGCCAATAGTCGCCCCCCCCCCTCCCTTCTAGAATATTCTTTTACACTATAAATTTTGGGCAGCTTATTGCATATATTTTGTTATCATCAAGGCTCAGGCTAGGCCAATGCGATTTCTTGTTCGTTCAAGAGACAAAATCCCGTAATCTCTCGTCTTTTTCACATTGTCAGTATAACTGAAGGAGTCATTGTTTTAGATCAAAGTGTTATTAAACCGAAGAATTTCACATCTTAGGCTATCACTTTAATCCTATTCTGAATCTATTTGCATCGTCTCTAGTTTACGATACAATAGTCAAATGCAAAAATCACCCCTTTTTAACCTTTGAAGCAATATTCTTAGCTCATTTTTAGCAAATTTGTTATCACCTCAAAGCTTAGCACTTTAATCATATTTGAATCAATTTGAATAATATTTAATACGCTGAGAGTTAAACTTCTAAATGACAACCATCTTCTAAAAAAGCAGTATTTGTAGCTCAATGAGCCAATTTGTAAAAGAGCGAATGAAGGATGTTTCACCAAAGTCTAACACCTTACGTCTATTTTGAATCAATTCGCATATTCTTTGGCTTACACTACAATTTGAAAATGTCGGTCAAGTTGCATTGTTTGAAAACGACGCTTTATCATGTTGCTCATATAGCATATGGCAATGCTCCTAGCTCACGCATTAAATTCATACAAGGATGTCCCTAGTCATCTCCTAACATCGTATGCCCATTTTGAATCTACTTACATTTCCTAAAATTAAGATGTAATGGTCAAATTCAAAATGGCGGTCATGTGGGGCCATCTGAAAAAACAGCTATTTGATGTTGCTCGTATAATGTGAAACATCATCCTCATTGTGCAAATAGTTATAACCGAGGAGACTCATAGCCTAACACCTTACACCAATTTTGAATGTCTGCTTAGTCTCAATCTTAAAATATAAAGGCTACATTCGAAATGGCGGCCATAAGAAGTCATCCGAAAATCGTGTTTTTTTCCTCGTATAATTCAAAGTATCATTTATTACTCTGAGTACAAACTTTTTCCCTCAAATTGAGAGGATTCACTCCATGGCTCGGGGAACGTATCCAATTATCGTTTATTTTTCTTTCGTTTAAATCGAAGCAAAAAGACGAACCCGTTCCATACTTTTCTTTTTCTTTGTCGTGTAAGACGTAGGAAAGCGAACGAATGTCGTTTGCCGGGAGACGAACCTATGTGGATTTATTTTGTTTTTTGTTCATCGCTCTTCGTTTTTTTCTCATCGTGGGCTGAAGAACGAAACCCGAGCAATATTATATCTGTTAACCGTCTGGAAGAGCCTTGGGAAGGATAAAAAACCCAGGCAGCATGTGTCAGATCCACTATTCACTATTCAGTAGTGGTTCATAAAATAATTTAATAGAAATATCTATTTCGTATGACAGCACTAATTGCAAATGTGTATGAAATCAAAATATTAGAAAAAAACCTCAAGAAAGAAAAGGTCAACAATTTTCAATGATTTCAGCAAGACATCATGATGTCCTTTACAGACATCCTGATCACTGATCATTATTCTTGGTCCAAATGAATTTTAAAGTCTTTTTCTTCAGAGTATATATCTGAAACACGTTTTGGTTGCGTACATTCATCTTAACACATTGGAGATGTAGAACAAATGATATTGAAACGACCCTGCCTCTGTTTAAGCGGAATAAGATACAGGTTACGAAACTTATAGCGCAAGAGATCATGCACTCTACGATCGTATCCGTAAATGCTCAGTGGCCGGGTGAACAGTAATGAGTGATTATATCATTAACATAATAATAGTATCAAGTGTTATTTCATTCGATGCCAAGTATCCCGCTTGTGCAGAATACCGTGGACAGATTGAGAGGACAGTTAAAACCGGTTTATCGCCCAGATATAAGTGGAGGGTTTAACTAATGTTATTTCGCTCAACCCGGTCGAATCACCGAAACAGAGCGGGGCGATGCGAGACGGCAGCTAAACTTGAACTTGTTACGCAAGGAAATTTTATTAGGCCCCCAAATAATTTTCCCAACTTTCAGTTATATTTATAAAAAAAAAACACTAGTTCTGGCGGCAGTCACAAGACGTCCAACATTGCTACATGTACATTCAGAAACATTTCAAATGACTTTTCTATCACTCACGATGTTCGGGCGACGTTATAAAAAGTACAGCAAGAGTCTCCTAGTACGGCATTGCTACTCGAAAACAAATCCAATATGTCAGAGGAATGAAATATGAACAGAAAGTCGAAATAGGCAAAAATATAAACCAATCTCTCATTCATATATCTAAAAACTGTACTCAAATTGAGTGCAGACAATATTGGATTGATGGCTCTTCTGAGAAGTTGTTAAAGGCTGTCTTACTGTGTGTACATTATGTATAAGAACTGAAAATTGTTATTTGAAAAATAAAGTTGTTATTCTGATGTCAAGGGCTAATTACTCTAATTTTGCGATGTTCAGCTCACATTTGCTTTTTTTCATCTTATTGATGGGTTTTCACGCTGGGGTGTACCAATGATTAGTAATTAAGTTGGATTCATCTTGTGTTGAGCATATACAGATGTAAATTGACAGTGTGACAGATTAGTTTATTCCTAATGAATGGAAATTGAGAAATACGGATATAATATCGATTTTAAAAGGAATACATACGATGTAACTGACATTGTAATTTCAGGGTCTGCCACTTATTTTCTCGATATTGTTTCGTCGGGTAATGCAAGAATAAACTTGAAAAACTTGAAAATTATTAATTTGCGTAATATGTGATTGTCGCGAGAACTGTTTGCCTCAGCTGATGGAATTATCCAGGAAGCTAATGTACCGCATTACTCGGCGCTCATGAGGTGATAACCCAGGTAATATCCAATTGAATGACATGTAGATGACACCCCTTTTTTGAATTATGTCAGTTGAAAACCTATACAGTTATGTATTGCCATGGCTAGTAAGAGCGTGTAAAATACAATGTCTGCGCGGATGCCATGGTGAAATGAGTATGCCCACCCCCTCGCACACTCCTCCAGACCCAACTCATCATCTGCCACAGAGAAAAGTTGTTAGCGAGGTCTCGTAATAGCCACTTCAAGTGTATTTGATGTTGCCTCCTAAGGGTAACATAGTGAGGGAACATGTACAGACAATACCAGACATATGTGGTGGAAAACCTGTCAATTAGCAAGTCATACCGAAGTCATCATGCATAATTCTGCTGATTCACAAAGTTTCAATATCTTGAATTAATGAAGCCCAATTTCGCCTGGAAACAATTATAAACAAATCTAATCTGTCTTGCTCCAATATAATGCTAAATTGGTATGACATTCTTATAACAAGTGTTATACGATCCGTTATTTTTTGGCATATCAGATCTCTCAATATTGTTTTCACATTTTCAATTCAATAACATACAAGAACTGCCAATAGCTATTCTTCGTTACTGTTCTCACAATTGTAATTAACAAACATTAAGAACTATGAATATCTATTCCTCGCCGTTTTCATCTACTTTTCCCGGAAATTATTCCTTAAATTAACAATAGGCACACGGAGTGTGTGGCAAGATGAACACTCCATATCTTGTGAATTATTGTAGGTGAGCGTTTGATCCATCTGATTATATCATACTGCGAAAACTTTATACACTATCTCCGTAAAGAAAAACATTGGAGCTGACACACCGTGAATTTGTAGTTCATCAATTTGCATAATCCCCCGAATGGATGACCATGGGTTCATTTAAAAAAAGGCGGTCATGTGAGGTACCAGAAAAGTGATGTATTCGTAATATTTCTCCCTAATTCCTGCTTTTCTTCGAGGAAAAACAAATATTTTCTTTCATACGATATTATTTACTATTATCATGCAATTGTTGCGACGAAAACACGTAATTAAAGTGATCGTAAACTAAAGTTTCCATCAAACGAAGGACCATTGCAAACAGTGTCGGAAAATATTTATTGTAATTTTTTACAATTTTATTACACAGAGTAAACTGCAAATAAAGCGTGGTATTCTATGGTTGCAATCATATTTAGGCCCAGTGACGTCACACTGCCTTAATACATATATTTCAAACTGTGTATGCACTTTTCAATGCTTGATTCAAGTTTAAGGTGTGTATACTTTGAGTTTCAACACAGACTCACTGTTCCAGTGTGCATGTTTCACCAAAATCTGGGAGATGGTAACTCATAAGTGTCAAGTCAATTTGAATCTTGCATTTAATTTCCCCGATTTTGGTGAAACATGCACATTAGAACAGTGAGTCTGTGTTGGAACTCGAAGTATATACACCTTAAGCTTGAATCAAGCATTGGAAAGTGCATACACAGTTTGAAATATATGTATTAAGGCAGTGTGATGTCACTGGACCTAAATATGATTGCAACAGACCACCATAGAACACCATGCTTTATTTGCAATTTACTCTGTGTAATAAAATCGTAAAAAATTACAATAAATATTTTCGGACACTGTTTGCAATGGTCTTTCATTTGATGGAAACTTTGCGTCAGGGTTTACGATCACTTTAAACAATTCGAAAAATCTGAACGAAAAATCCACCAAAAAATGACGTCACTGTGTCGTCATCAAAGCGACCATCTTGATTTTGTTTTCTTTTACATATTTTGGTAGAGCTTGATACAGAAGTATAGTGTGGTAAGTTTCAGGTCCTTAGCTAAAAGGACGAGAAAATGGGCCCAATGCCTGGATAGGTCGCAAAAAACCTCGAACAGATAGGGTTAAAGATATATCCTGTCTAAATCTAGTGGAACCAAACATTACGAAGGTTTTAATACAAATATTTCGATAGCTCTGTATATTGTTGCAGCGAAGCAGCCGGGATTACAAATACGCAAAATGTCAGCTGGCTGTGATATTTCGATCTCCAGATAATAAACAAAATTTTCAAGCCGCTCTACTCAATTGCGGCACTAATTTTTATTTTACGACCCGTGTTAAAAGTAGGAACCGAGTCAAATCCTTAACCGATAAAGCCTTTTGATGACCGTGGGTTGAGTCACTGCGGACCAGGCCTGTCAACCTAATGTTTAAGAGCCCATTGTATCTTCCGAAGAATAGTGCAGCCTACATGTAATTCTCTGGAATGCAATACTGTTTTCGGAGCCAGATGCTTGTTTTTTGGTTTTATTTCCCTCGGGAACCGCCCCAGTCGATTCACAATCACATTTTAGTGGAGTGTTGAAGTCCCCACTCGATTTATCGTAAAACAGCTTTTACATACCAATCAAATATGAAAGTAACAAGGGAAAAACTGCACTTATGCGTCGAAATGAGAATGAACAATCCGCATAGAAAGCATTTCCTCATGGCAAACAACAGGTGGCGTTCGGGGTATCGAGAAGATTAAGTATCGAATCGTGTGAAGACTGTATAATGCAATCGAAAGAGTCGTCGGGAACGTAGGGTCCAGACTATTATTCATATCAGCCGCTCAGCTACATAACGATGCAAACGCGCTTTCTGGAAAATGACAATGTTGTTGATGGCAAGTTATAAAATGATTGTATTGCCATCCATAACACTGTTATATCGACCAAGTTCTGATTGCCACTCTTACGCCTCCAGAAGCTGTTCTATCTACCTGACTTGCTCTGCGGATCATTGAAAGTCGAGCACATGGGATGCCACATCTAATGATACGAAAATAACTCTCTAGAAAAACAATATTTCAAAAGGGACGGAAATGGAGAAAGGCATGTAATGTACGCTGCGAAAAACACCTACCGAATATCCTCAATAAAACAGATTATTAAACATTTTTAGATTTATTCTTGTGTTTTCGAAATGCACAACCGGCAGAATGTCAGTGTACCAGAAGCGCCACTAAATACACGAGGAACGACTCCAGTCCCATACATGGTTAGCGGAGACTATGTGTGAATATGATGAACTGGCTCGTCTCAAACGCTCCCTGTGTTAGAGATATGGCACTATCTAAGCGACCATAGCCTCATCATCTCCGCGGATATTTCGAGATTGGATGTAGAACTACGTTGCACAGAACGACACTTGGCTGCTGCCACAATCTCAAAATGTTTGCCCTTTTGCACCTCGAAGGAATATGTATTTTAATCGACTCACCTACGCGGATTACCAAGGACAGTCATACGCTCGTCGATCACATTTACGTCACACATCCAGAAAACGTGACGCAAAGTTTTGTTCCGCAATATAAAATTAGTGATCATTTTCCTGTATGTATTAACCGTAAACTGTCAAAAACAAGAAAAAGAACACACCAATCGATCAAATACAGATCTATGCAAACCTTTATTTCAGATCAGTTCTTATCAGATTTACAGGCAGTACCATGGAATATAGTTGAATGTTTTGAAGATCCTGATGATGCCCTCGGCGTGTGGATTGATCTGTTTTTTCTGTCCTGGACCTCCATGCACCTGAAAAGGAAAAGCGTGTCCGCTACCAGTGCCGTCCTGATTGGTGGAATGACAAAATTTCGGAGGCCATGCGCTGCCGTGACAAAACAAACAGTAAGACTGACAATGATATGTACAAACATTGGAGAAACAAAGTTAAGAGTCTGATTTATCAGGCTAAAAAGTTCCACTACTCCAACATGCTCGATGAGGGTAAGAAAGACATCAACAAATTTTGGAAATACTTCAAAGACTTCGTCCCCACAGATACAAGTACCAATACAACAACGAACAAACTATCAGCGGATGGAGAAACAATAACTAACCCTGAAGTTATATCAAACACATTCAATGACTATTTCACCTCTATTGTGGACACACTTGTGCATTCTGGTCCTGTGGAGTCCGATTCTGATGATGTCACAGAAAAACTTAAAGAATTTGTGGAAAACCGTAAAAGTCCGGTTTCCAAATTCTCCATCCCCTTGTTATCTCCAGATTTCGTATGCGCGCAACTTAAGGGACTGAATGCCAAACAGTCACCTGGCATAGACTGTGTTCCAATTAAATTCCTTAAGCTTGCTGCGGAGGTTATTTCCCCGTCACTGACTTACGTCTTTAACCAATGTGTTAAGAAGTGCCATTTCCCTTCACTATGGAAGACTGCAAAGGTGACACCAATTCACAAAAAAGGACCCAAGGACAATCCATGTAATTATAGGCCCATCAGTGTCCTTCCTGCTCTATCTAAAATCATGGAACGTCATATTCACAATAGCTTCACTGAATATTTAACTTACAACAATCTGTTCTATAACCATCAGTCTGGATTCCGTGCTAAGCATTCGTGTGAAACTGCATTGACATCTTTAATTAGTTCCTGGCTGTGCGAGATTGATCGAGGGAACATTGTGGGGACTGTATTTTTAGATCTAAATAAAGCCTTTGACCTAGTGAACCACAAGACACTATTATTAAAACTGAAGGCTTACGGCTGTACCGATCATGCTATTTCATTTTTTAACTCTTATTTAGATATAAGGAAGCAATGTGTTAACTTTATGGGGAAGCTTTCTGACTTTAAACATGTGAATGTTGGTGTTCCTCAGGGCTCAATCTTGGGGCCACTGCTTTTTATACTATACGTTAATGATATGCTGCTTCATCTTAATTCTAAGTCCACTATTTTCGCTGATGATACTACTATTCATGTAGCTGACAAATCACTTGACAATGTACAAATCTTAATAAATCAAGATCTAATCAATGTCCAAAACTGGTGTGAGAGTAACAGAATGTTGCCAAATGTTCAGAAAACCAAAGCAATGATTGTAACCACCATCCAAAAAAAAAGAAACCACATCAATGAAGCAGATTTTAAAATCAAGCTTAACAGTACTATTTTGGAAACTCAGCTGTGAAAAACTTTTAGGTGTTCAGATTAATAACTTAGATTGATCTAATCAAATCAGATCTATTGAGAATTAGGTTAAATCTAAATTATACTTACTTGCTAGAATTAGGAACTTTTTACCTCTTCGTTGTAGAAAATTGTTCTACTATTGTTTTATACTACCCCATTTTATGTATTGTTCAACAGTTTGGAGCAATGCTTCTTCCAATGATATACAGATTTTAGAAAGTCTTCAAAGACGAGGTATGAAACTAATTTTAGATGTTGAACCATGCACTCCAACAAAGGATATGTATGTTAAACTAAACTGGTTACCACTTTCTCAAAAATTTAAACTGAATCGTCTTATCTTAGTTGTTAAAGGTGTTCATATGATGACTGCTAGTTATATATCTGACATGTTTCAACAATATGTTCCTAGTAGATCTTTACGTTCATCTTCCCAGTTTTTGTTACATGTAACAAGAAGCCGAACCGAAATGTTTAAACGGTCTTCCGTTGTAGGTGGAGCTTCTGATTTTAATGATCTACCCAACCATGTGAAAGAGTGCAATACCCTGAGATCTTTTAAAACTTCTTGTAAGAACTTTTTAGTATCTAAATTTTTAGCAGAGTACCAATAATTTTACTGATATTTTATTTCGAACATTAATGCAATATTTGATGTAGGTATTATTTTTATTATCTAATTTCTATCAGAGTTCCAATAATTTTATTGAAATTTACTTCAAACATTAATGGATTATTTTATGTAGGTATTATTATCCGATTTTGTTGAATGTTATGTTTTTATGTTTATACTAATGTTATTTTAACTCGACCTTCATGAAAAGAGGTTTGTGTACCTACTGGAGTTTACCGAGTTTTTAAATAAAGATTATCTATCTATCTATCTATCTATCTATCTATCTATCCTGATAATATTTCATCACCGCCATATGACCGCGACATTAAGCCTTAATCATCTCTCTCCCTCTCTCTCGTATATCCTGCGAACATCAGCAGGGTCTTCATACCAGCTATGTCATCGTTTCGTCCAGTCAGCATACATTCGTTGAGCGGATTTAAATCCCAAACCAAACGATATATACGCGATCTCTCAGCACTGGATACTCCCTATACCAGCGACGTTGTGAAAGCTGTATAATAAAGTTGATTTGAAGAAAACTAGTGATCGCCAGGTGAAAGATCACATCTGGACCTATAACTTTATATACGAAGCTGCGCATCTGAAAACCCCTCGGCTCTGGGCGCCAGCCATTCATAATGTATTCAATTTGAACCATACTACTTTGAAGACGTTAGGAACACCAAGCATTCAAGTAACAAATATACAGATTATCAAAAAATTTGCATTCCGAAAAATAGCCATAAAGGTTTCCGTCCAATCGGAGAAACCGGCAGTCATTACTTGTCTCTTGATGTATCGATGATGTATACCAAGCATCATACTGAACACTTGAACTGTATCAAAGGATATATAGTTCATCAATGATTTTCCTAAATTACAAGGTTTCCATCCAATCAGAGAAAACGGTTCTGTCATTCAATTTTAGTCTCTTGACGTATTGATGATGTATACAAAGTCTTGCATCAAACAATTGAACAGTATCAGAGGTATAGATTTTGCATAAATTAAATATGGCAATCAAGTGTTCCATCTAATCAGAGAAACTGGTTGTCATTAATTGTAATTATCTTGATGTATCGATGAATTATAGTTTCATATGAAGCATTAAAATGGTATCAGATATAGATCATTAATGATTTTGCATAAATCAAAAACGGACGCCAAGATTTCCGCCCAATCAGAGAAGCCAGTTATTTCATTCATCGTAAGTCTCTTGATGCATCGATGATGTTTACCAAATTTTACATCGAGCACTTGAACCGTATCAGTAATAGATATTATTAATGATTTTGCATAAAGTAAAGATGGCCGACTATCCTTCTCGCCACTCAGAGGAACTGATGTGGTTATTCGTTACAAGTCCCTTGATACATCGATGCATTATACCAAGTTTCGTATAGAACACTGCATGGTATGAGAGAAATACATCATTAAAGATTCTGCATGAATTAAAGATGGCCGCCAAGGCAATCATCCAATTAGGGAAACTAATTGGTCATTTCTTTAAAGTTTCTTGATGTATCGATGATGTATACCAAGTTTCGCACTGAACAGCGAAATGGTTTCCGAGATACACACTATTAATGATTTTGCATAAATTAAAGATGACCGCCAAAGTTTCCACCCAATCGGGTCCAGGGTCACGAGCATATGGTTGTGCGCGGCAGGTTTTGTGTGCCTAGGTTAAGTCGTTCTAAAGACATCTTGGTAACGAGAACGCTGTGACGGACAGACGGACGCAAGGGCAGGCGGACGGACGTACATGATGACGACAATGCCTTTCGGTCAAATTTTGACCGAGGGGTAAAAAACACTCATAACTTGTGTCTAACTCCGATCATTCCGGGGCTAGTGGCCGTTTGATTATTATGTACATCTTCATGGTGTTATAATCTAGAAAACGTTTCGGAAATGTATTTGGATAAAAAATGATGGTCATTGATTAGTAATTTATGTAAAGAACTTCATGTTTCGATGATATCATTGAAAAATGTTGACCGTTTCTTGTAGGAAGTCATACTGTCTTTTATTATTTTTGTTTCGTACATATTTGGAACTGGTGCTAACTGTCGTATAAAACAGGCATTTCGACTGTTGGCGCGGAAATCCTTTTATGGACGACGGCTGAATATTGAATATCGGATGTGAAGCTTGCTATTTAAATGATGTTCATCTGACAGTCAGACGGATAATTCGTAAAACCCTACCAAGTTGCTGTCTCGTCTCACATAAACTTCATCTTGAATTTGTTTCCTATTGCACAAATGGGATTGAGGGACTTCCGGTGATTCCCCAAATCAAAGGTGGCATTGAAGCAGTAATCGAAGAGTTCTCCCATATTATTATCATCGTGTGCACAGAATAATAGATGGCATACTTATGGCATTGGGCGCGCAGACTAATAAAAGGTAATGCATTGGAGCGATATGCAAGAGGTGGGGAAGATTGACGACGTCTGGCGACTGAAAAGAAAGCATATCACTCTACAGGAAAGCATTCATCTGCGCCTAACACTCAGACGCGAATACGGGTCACTATATATATATATATAGGTGAAACCACGATACCGGTTTAGCAGTATAATATACAGTTTCAGCTCATATTCTACATTATGTGTAGTGTTTTTCCCTATATATATATATATATATATATTCAATCGGAATACGGTGGGTTGTGGGACGTAGCCTTCTTATCTCAGCCGCGCTTTTATTGCAGCTGTTCATGTGGGCACTATGAAGTATCCACACGGCTCCTAGCACGGGCTTAAGCGGAATTAGATACGCTACCTTGGAAGCTGTGATGACAGATTAGCTCAACCAACTCATCTGATGTTAATGGATGAGCATCGTGCAAGACTAATGGAGTAAACGCCTCAACATGGGGTAACCTGGTAAATGCAAGAGTTCCCAGGTAAACTAACCTGTAATGCCCGACGTCGTAAGGCTTAAATTTCCCACCAGAACAATAAACTACCATATATTTGTCGAATGACTTGTACAAGGGCGGGCCTCGGGGACTAACAGACCACCAGCAAAGTCCTGCTCACAATTAATATTTTGCCAGTAGCAAACCGATATAGATAAGCTGTAATGTTGATGAATGTACGCTTCATTTTATATAGGTGATGTACACTCTTGCTGTGTCAGTACTTGTCATTCCCTACCATTCGAAGTGTAATAAAGCTGGGGTATTCTGTGACATGTGGATGAGACGAAATTATTCGATGGCTTCGTATTTAGCGACGCCGATCGATATTCTTGAAATATTGATCGATAATTTGAAGAGACTGATTGACAATCTGAACTTTCAAGATGTGATCTTCTGACAACGGTGTCTATGAAAGGCCAAACGTTCAGACATTCAAGAACTCAGTTATCGAACCGAAGATTTAAGTTTTCTAACTTAATGACTACAATATGAAGTAGTAAACATACTACATGTATAATAGACTACATTTATCCATAAGATTACTGCGGATACTATGGCGCGATCACAATAGAACTGTACTTAATCATATTATGGTGTTCTACTATATATATTATGGTATAATAGTCCATAATATATTATAGTGAAAATGCTATAGTTTACTTTAGCAAATTGCTATGGTAAGAATACCTTGGGGTAATTTAATAGTATAAGATGGTATAAATGGTATAGTAATACTATAGTACACTATGGTAGAGATACTACATGTACATGAATAATAGAGTATATGATGATAGAAATACAATAGTAATTCTATAGAGTACTATGGCAGAAATAGTATAGTACAATTCTATAATATATACTATAGTATTTCTACTACAGAACAATTAGTGCGCTAAGTTTGTATTAGTGCGCTAAGGTTAAGTTCGACTGCGTTAACAAAACACTGTAGTGTCCAATAACAGAGCTATAGCGAACAACTATTGCAATTATAAACTTGTATCTTAATACCACATCCAATTACTGTACATTGTGACAGAACTGTGGGATTATAGGCACAACAATTCTCCATAGACATAGATCGGCTACTGACTGTCGGATTTGACGTTTGTACAGTAACAATCCATACAAATACGATTCCCCAGAGAATAACCAGCAACCATTGTAGTCTTCACACTCCCAATTGCCATGGCATGACCATGAATCAATTAATATGTGTCCAAAGAGTGCCTATATTCATAACGACAAAGGTGATACGTGTATGACGGGTACAATGTAAAATCCTAGTTAATATGCTAATACACATGTATTCTGTGATGGGCAAGCTCACATTTGCTCTTTTTGCCGCATTAATGACGGCTTTAATAGGATGCATCAACAATGATAGATAGAAGCTGAATTCATCCGGTGTTGACAGCGCGACTGATTATATGTTTCGCAATGGATGGAAATTGGGAAATACGGGTCATTCCGGCAACGCTCCGATCGATTTTAAAAGAAGAAAAAAACTTTCTAACTGACACTCTAATGTGAAGTTGTCACTAATTTTCTCGATATAGTTTCGCCAGGTAATGCAAGAGGAGGGACTTAATTAGGACTTCGCCTAATATGTGAGTATTGTCCCATAAAACAAAGTAGGTCATTCTTCGGAGCTCATGGAGCGAGGATCCATGCAACACCGCAAAATACTGGTATGTAGATTTTATAGCCACATCATTTTACTGCTTCCTCACGTTGTCAAAGTTTCTTGGTTGTCATTAAAATGGCCAATCGGCTGCCTTCTAACGCTTTTGGATGTGACACACACGTTCCTTGAGGCTTCTTATTACAAATTATTAGCTGTGCAATTCATGATTACACGTAGAACACAGTACTTGCTACTTAAGGTACCGTACATACACGTGACTATGCACTTTTCGATATTTGGTCTGCTCCCGATAACTATTTTCAGGTCGGTCATGTCGGTGACAATTTCCTGGTTTTGTAACAAAAGTGAACTTGATCTGTGAGCCTCAATTCGATCTCATTGTTGAGCCCGGTCAATACTTGGATGGGTGACCGGGTGCTGTACTGCCTTGGCTGATCAGTGTCCAGGGTAATAGGAACTGTGAGCACTCGTGTTCAAGCACATGTAGGCACCGTCGTTATATGATTGAAACAAGGTTGAAAATGACGTTAAACCCTACTACTCACTCACGCACTTACTCACTCACTCCCACTGTTTGACCTCAAGGATATTGCAGCAAAATTTTAGAGAAATTCATATGAGCGTTCCCTATCTTTGACCCATCTCATATATCCATTCAGAAAAAAATGATATTAATCTCGACCTTTGGTCTATTTACCTAGATTCAGATAATCGAGTGGCATACATCTTTTTGAAACGAATGTATCACGACAGTAGCAGATCAGAGCAGATTGAATAATTAAATCTAACGTCGAATAATGAAACAAATATGGATGAATCATTTATATCTATTTAAGTTCAAGGCACGTTTCTCGCGAGATTCTATTCTCATATTGTGTGGTAAATACTCAGTATGTATTACTTGATAACTGGGATACAGTCTTCCAAAAAAGCTCACTGTTGTTAGCTCCCTAACTTGATAATGCTCTACGTCCTACCAACCCCTTAAGTTTGACGACAGATTGACTTCGCGATCAATTATCCATGCCGTATAAACCAACGATGCTGCGCACGTAATCCCCAATAATCGGTCTGACCTTGGAGGCAAAATCTGCGTGCTATGTCGACATTCATCTCGGTGGATAATAGAAACCCTATGGCGTCACTAATACGTCGATTGCGGGGTTATATCAGGATTTTCTTAGAGTGGTAATTTCTTCGCCTGGTTCAATTAAAATAACGGTTTCCAACGGGGAATTGCGTGAGGTCAATTATAAATCTTTGTCCTATGTCGGTAAAAGGCAGTTCGCCTACCCAATGATACGGCAGGATTAGAATGTAGGTCATTACTCACATATCCCCATGAGACTAGAATCCGACCCAGAGACAGAATTATGTGGATCTTATAACCTAGGGATATTATTAAATATCTCTATGTTTAATACTAACCTATGGATATTTCATCATGTCTGTGTTTAACACACTGAATTAGACATTGGAAAATAAAATAAGATTTTTTTTTGTTTTGTTTTGTGAAACAGCTCCAGTAGTTCCCGAGAAATGGCCCATAAAAGAAATAAATCCACAGAAATTCTCCAATGGTAATGGGGCCCGTGGTGACTCCTAAATTTTGCTGTATCCTCATTTGTATTGATCAGAACAAGCTCATTTGTCAAATCTGATCACTCCTTACCATGCTGCAAATTAATGAATTCTTTTGGTGATAAATATCATTTTGAAACTAAAGCCGGCAATTATGCGCTGCTATTCCTAAATTTGCGAAAATCAAATTTTGTTTCTAAGTAGAAATTCCAGAAGAGTTAACTTTTCAATTTTCATTTTGATTAAGACTAATTCTGTTCCCTTAAATGGAAATCAGGGTGATCAAACAGTTCTGATATGGTAACAGATATTGCGCGTATTTACATCATAATGACATATTTTTACAAAGCGTATGTATGGCAGTCACTTGTCTGTTTTTAAATGAAAACTCATTTCGTTATTGCCTGATATATTGGCAGTTACAAGCGTCTAGTCCGTCATTCATAATTCAGCCGTCGTCCATTAAAGAATATCCGCGTCCTTAATCCAAAGACCTATTCCATATAACAGTATTAGCACCAAATTCAAAATGACAATCATAGTATACATAAACATAGGCTGGTTTCCTGCAAGAGAGAAGCGGTCAACAGTTTTCAATGATGCAGACAAGACATGTTCTCATTATCTGTGCAAGCAAGAGTTGATGACGTCATAGGTGGAATTTTAGAAGAAATGTTATTTCCTAGAACTTTGATTTGCAATCTACATGCTTTGAAAGACATGTAGCTTGCCAACACAATTGTCCTATATATAATGCAGGCAAGATGCAGAGGCCATCAATGCTAATCGAACGTTTCTCTTGAATACCTAACAGGGGTCCTATGTAACTCATCAACGCTGTCAATAGTGGAATGATTAGATTGACTCAAGGACCTACCCTCAAATTACTCCTTACTTCAATCAGTTACTAGCCTTCAATACGAGCATAATGACCACATCCAATGCAGTGGATTATCACATACATTCTGCTATTTGTAGGTTTTTGCGCCAAAATTTATAGACCTGAGTTCCTAGAGATCAACATGTTGGAAAGGTATATGCATTGTTCATTCGTCGACAGGTAAGGACGAATTCAATGTTTCATTGTGACGGAATGAAGTTACCGAGATCTATGCAACGAGCGCTCCGGTATCTCCGTAATAATGCATCGTCAACGTCAAAAAGACGCGCCGAAATGCAGACTGTGCCATCATAGCAGCCAGGGCGATTTGATGAAATTCAGCGCAAGAGCGTCAGAACCGTCGGCAGGGAAATCGAATGCCGATATAGCCAGAAAATTGGACATATGTGCACTCTCCGACAGTCATGAGAGTGACCGATGAAATTATGGACAGATATTTAGACGTGTTAATGCCAAAGTCATCAGCACGAAAATAGTCAGCAGACTGCGATTAGGATACCTGCTGTCTTATGGCAGATTGCATCAATATAAAACTAACAGCAGTTCTCTCAATGTCAATTTGCTGCATTTGTTGGGGTCTTCAATGAACGATCTTAAGAAAGACCATTTCACTGAATACCATTGTACGTATCGCTCTACTACTAACAAACGGATATCCGTATTTATATCAATATATTTAATCCTTAATCGTATTTATCAAAAGCAAATCTGATGTTAGCATTTTACTGATGTGTGAGTCTAGCTTCCGGTTCCTTTTGTTATGGAACGCATAAGTATCATATTGCGTTGCTCGAACTCAAAATAACGTTTAATTGCGACACATTTCTGAAATGCATCAACGAGGCATCCCTCTGCTAAGGAGTGGACAACTGTGTTGGAACAATTAAGGTTTACAATGTAAATAGGGCTATTAAAGCTCAACAAAATAAAAAATCTTGTAGATTCGCGAATTTATGGGACAATACGCATAGAAGCAATCCAATTTGCCATAAATTGTTCTGTCCATCTAACTTTGAAATTGTTGTCGATGAACCAATCATTTTGGCGAAGGCTGTATAGTATCGTCGTTGGCAGTGGGGGTCAATGAACCTTTGTTCTTTATGATTCCGGTTTCTCACTATCGAATGCGTACGGCTACCTCCAGTTTCTCCTTAGCTAATGGTAGTTTGATGATCGAGCCTTAGCTGGCAGTATTACTGACACGGTGGTAAGCTTCTCAAACCAAACTGACGTTTAGTTATGGGATGTAAAGATGTAGAGGTAGTTGCAGTTTAGAATTGGATCTATCTATATCGTTTTCTTCTGAAATTAAACAAATAAAAAAAGTACCCTACGAGGTCATGTTTAAAAACATATAGGCACATCATGAAACGTTTCTGTTGAGAGTACATTTCTGCTTTGCATATGCGCTTGGTTCACCTGGAAGATCTAAGACTCGATGTTTTCGACCGTATAAACTTGCATACGTAGAATTCGCCTCCCCCCCCCTGCCCTCCCCTACTCCACAGCGTTCTCCAGCAAAACACAGGAGCACGATACACGGTCTCTGGCATCTGCACCAGCACATGTTGTTTTGAGGTTTCATTGGGTAAAACATGCTGATTTTGATCCTTACACACTACAGATTTCCCTAAAGTTGTGAAGTGATCTCTTTCCATGTAGTACTTTACAACATGTCATAGGCATGTGAGAGCGGTTGTCTGAAAGATTCAGGTGTATGATTAGGAGTTAATGGCCGCCTTAGTGAATATTATCGTATAATAATTTTTCGATGTTTAGTTTTAGACCGTCAATCGCCGCAAGGTTTTTTGATGAGGTCTAAAACTCATCATCGAAAAATTATTACACAATAATATTCACTAAGAAGGTCATTAACTCCATTCTAACATGCACAATGATAAATATTTCCTCATTTCATAAGCGGAATGTCAAAATTTCTGCAAACTTATCCCGTGTTGATCGGAGAATTTCATGACTGGTTTGCATTGATTGAAATTGTAGTTTAAGGGCCGCTTCCCATACGGATTTCGCGGCCCATCAACTCAATGCTTTATTTAAATTTCACGGTACATTTCTTTGTTAATTTGAGATCTTTTGCAACGCTAGATATTAAAATAAATAATTAAATAATGAATAACAATAACAATGAGGAAATATAAATACTAGTAGAGAAGAGTCGCTATGTACAAGTGACTGGTTTGCAGGCCATGCTCGCGCGTGCTGTTCGTTCACGAGATGCAGCTGTGTGAACTCCGCCCGCTGCGCAGTGAATCAACCAATCGTCGCTCAACTGTGTAGCACTGCGTCACAAGAATTCGGCACGTGAATGAAAGAGATCACTACAAACAAATGAAGATTATCGTGTGATAAGATTTGGACCAATCAGCGCACGGCTGTAAGGTGGAGCATGTTATAATTGTTGTTAAGGCTGGGGTCCCTCCGATTATGTCGGATGAAGTTACCCTACCCACGATGATTTAATAAGTAGCCCATATTTAAACAAAAATCATTTCGCGAAGGAAAGATATTAACACCCGAGCCATCAATATACCCAAACTATTCAACTTCTCACTTATCATGCTGATGTGAGCGAAGCTGACCATTTGAGTAAAGATTTAGGAACATCGATCAGTGACATGGCCTTTGTTAACTGAAGGCCGAATTTAGAAGACTGTGGGTAAAGATTTAACTACTCTGCTAATTGAGAAGACAATGTGTAAGACTTATTCAGACTCTCAAGCGTCTTTATAAGAACAGCCATGATTGGCTGATGGCGTGGTTTCTAACGAGTGTATTCATTGGTTGACACTTGACGGAAAAACTAACCAACTTGAAGTGATTGTTCACCGTGCGAGTCTAGTTAGAGCAAGTGCCTATTAGAAGCTATTTTAGAATGCCGCTGAATGAGACCACCGCTGCCAACTGAATGTAAAGATGTTAGAAAGTCGCAAGCTGCGAAGACCGACGAATAACAAACCGCTGCAAACTATTAAAAAATAGATTTACGGAGTTTGGTTACCTTTTGTTTGCCTTAGCCCACACTAGCTCTCCCACACTACCTGCATATATAAACAAAATGAATAACAGCCAAAATTGCACCTATCTGCCAAAAAACACGAAATTTACACTTTTCTCCTAGTTTTAACATGCTGTCCTGACACCTATCGCCAGAGACCCTTTTTTAGCCAATTTCAATAAGTAACACATGTAAAAACATGATCAAAGAAATTGAATTGTCGCAATATTTTTATTTGACTGAACCATACATTTCCTTTGAAATTCAGTTTATTTCTTAAATTCTCTCATTCGAAGAAAATGAATTATTTTTTCAAACAACTTCATGTTCAAAATATCCAATTTTTGGATATGGTATTTTGTTTGTTGTTGTCATCTCGTCTGCTGTGGCTTTGATCACATTTGTCATGATCATGCTGGGTGGTTGACCATAACACACATGGTTGACGTGACTATATCCTTCTGTCAGTGTACAATATTCGAAAGGTTATTGGTGACCGATATCCATGGTGCATAACAATAAAAACATTTTAAAACATTCGAATATTTTAAAATATGGAATACAGGTTTAGGGTAACCTGGCCAGCAGATATCATAATATTTCATGATCAAAAACAAAACTGTATCCCGACTCTCTCATATATTGGACATAGGCAGTTTCCATGAAACAAATGTAGTAATTGTGTTTTTCATGTCTATAGTACCGGGCCATTCATATGGGTTCAATGTTTTATACAAAGGTGGAATGACGGGAATGTTCCGAAGCGGTTCGACGATCAGAGAGGTTTCCCAGATATGAAATGAATTTGTGATCATAGATGACCCATTTTGTGATCAATTTTGTATCCATTCAGTCAACCTCCCTATATCAGAAGGTAGAACGAAATGGTTGAATTCCCTATATAATTGGTGTGGATATGGATATCCACAGATCATCTGTGACCCTCTCTGGGGGCTATACGGTGGCAGACATAATGTTCACGACAGATTGGACCAGCCGCGCGACATTCCAGTAACCTTTGTTTTCTGCTAAAGAAACCAGCTTACGGACAAAGGGAGACAATGCAGATATACCTTTCGGGCAAAGATTTCCATGTTCCATGAAACTCGCTCTATATTTGGAAATTAGACACAACGTAAACGAGGAAAATTATAGTAAGTGTAATTATGATCCGTTAGTCAGTCCATCATAAGGTGTCTCTGTCAAATATATAATTTGGGGGGGGGAGGGGGATAGATGCTGAAACTCTATATTAATCAAGTCAAGGAACGGCAAGATTCCATCCAGCAAAATCTCTGTGAATGGCCACACAGATGTTTATTGGACGCGTTGATTGACTGATTAAGTAATCGGCCCAAATACACATTTGTCTTAGCTGTCTATGGATTATGGCTATTATTATTACTATTATTGACTGGAATAAGTAATAATTTATATTAAGAAGACTTACGTTGATTTATAGGTTATAGCTGTCATTAGAGGAGTTTGAAACATACACGGTCCGTTTAACGTTTGAAGCTTGGTTCTCATCCACTTTTCGGTGGCTTTGCTCGTTTTCTATGTACACAATCTTACCAAAACTAACCGACTTTCTTGTTATTTGACCTAAAGTGATGGGATTTGAACACAACATTCGACACATGTAAAACAGCGTGTCTTCAATTTGCTTTTCAATATTTATTTACAGTTCTGCAGTGTTCATATACAAAATAAACGTAAACCAAGTATATTACCGACTAATAACCATAATAGCAACAAATAATGATAATAATGACATGAAACTGATAAATTCATACGTCAAAAAGGACACACCAGATTATACTCTAATGTTTTCTCTCAACCTTCCACTCATAGTCATCCTCTCTTAGCACAATAAATTATCACTTTCAAAATCTGATTTTTAACTTAAAACAAATATGAATATATGTTGATGTTTCAATAGTAATATGTGTATCCAATAGGCTATCATAAGGAATCGTCGGACTGGAGGGGGGGGGAGGGATGGGTAAGCTATAACAATTAATGTCATGAATGAATGTATATTCCACATATATTAGGACAACAGTTTGTTGAGAGCTTGGTGCACTTCCATGACAATCATTCGTATTCGCGGCATTTCAAGACATTTCAGGCATTTCAGGTAGTTTAGCCTTCTTTGGGGCTTGAACTGTCTTAGATTTTCTCTTGTTGCTTCCGTTTTAAACTTGTCAATGCTTTTTGTTGGAAGTTTCGCATTGATCGGATTTATTTCGATTATTGAATTATAAAGTATGGTAAAATCATGAGCATCATAAAAGGTGAGCATGAGGTACACTTTCTTTTAATTGAAGTCTGAATAATGTTGATGAAAACTTTAGAAGTTGTTAGATGGTTTCATCAATTCATTAAAACCAAATAATTCACTTGCCGTAATAAGAAACAGATAATCATCAAACAAATCCTACGCGCAGCTGACCACTTAATGATTATCGGCCAAAAACTATCACCTACTCAAAATCTTATCCCTGGAGATTTTAACCCTACCTGGCCTGGGGGGGGGGGAGAGGGGGCCGAAAGTGCCCCCCCCAGTGAACTTTTCTCTGCTGCTCCGAAACGACGAAGTCAAGGAGGCTGAAACTTGGTGACTTTTAAGCTTATCATATTTTGGGTCATTTTGAGCCTATTTTCATATACCCCCGGGCAGAGGAACATGGGTAAATTCAAAATGGCGGCCATGTGGTATCCGCGAAAGTCGTGTTTTTCAATCTTTTCGCTCCATTTTTTTCACATTTTCCTTGCCTAAAATACTTTGAAAGTATTTTATTTATGCAAAACTAATCATTCTATATTTTATTTGATTTTTTCGAGAGAAAAATCGGAAAAATGAAAATTTCGAAAAATCGACCCCAAAAAGGCCGAAAAATGGCTTCTGAGAAGATGACGTCACTGTGACGTCATCATGGCGACCATCTTGGATTTTTTTTATATTTCCCGGTAGAGCTTGAACCAAAGATACTGTGTGGTAAGTTTCAGCGCTCTAGCCTTAGTGGTAGAGAAAATATATAGGGGGGGCACTTCCCCCCCCCAGGCTGCAATACACCCCAAATCGCCCAGGCCAGATAGGGTTAAGTTTCCAAGATCCAAGCGAAAAGATTTTGAACTCATCAGTTTTTGCTCTACTGAATTATTCACCAAAACGAGTTATCTATTTTCTGAAAGTTTTTCATCGGAATTATTATAATTTAGATGGAGTGTTTTATGAACATGTAGTCTTCAAATTTTCGTGCCAATAACTTCCAACTCTTCCGACTCTTAATGCATGGTATTGAAACCACAAAAATAGTGCCTCATTTTGTTTAACCCTACCAGGACTGAGGACCTTTGTGTGATTACTTTCTGCACTATCTCCTGAATGACTAAAATGAGAGCTGACACTTCGTGAACTTTATTGGGGTCATTTTGAGCCTACATGTATTTGCATAACTCCCCGGCCATAGCAGTATGTGTAAATTCAAAATGGCGGCCATGGAGTATCAGATCTTTGGGGCACGGATAAGGAGATTAAATATGAGGAAAATGAGATAGATTTCTTCATTTCTACTTTTTCACAGCCTTGTGTTAAAATTCATGGCTTTCAGCTGAATAATGTAGTGCTATTAGATTGCCAACCTGAAAAATGTAGTATAAGTTGTAGAAAAATGAAGCGGAAACTACCCAGGATTGAATGACACGCAATGTTCGATAGTATATGTTTTTAAAACTTTCATATGGGGTTTTTAAATTTTATTTTAGGCGATTTTGTCGAATTTTGGACTCAAGACCAACGTCATGTAATAAATCAAACAAAAAATAAATATCAATTTAGATAATAAAAACTAATGTTGCATAAAATTATAGCAGATAAAATGTTTGAACGCTATAACCGAACACCTGTAAAGAAACCGATTCCAAATTTCTTCATTTTTTTCCACGGGTAATTTGCCTGGTGTATCAATACGATATTTATTTTGAGATTTAGGTCATGTCGGTGCGGTACAATCTTGCTGTTATGAATTAAACTATAAAGGCGACTGTTTGGTTTGCCATGTACGTTTTTTTATATGTATGAAGGTATTTTTGTCTACTGTAACCCCATCTCCAATCCAGGCAACCCCACCTTCACCGCACAAAGTATGATGATGTATGATGAACACTACGGCAAGATTATTAAAAAGTAGGTTCATGGTCTCGAATTTATCCATCTCGTGTGCTCTTGCGTAAATATCTGTACATTCCTCATACTGAACAGAAATGATTTCTGATATATGTATAAATGTATGTAGTAGTTTTGGATGAGAAACCTCACGAAAATATTTATCCATATTACACAGTGTAACCCAGCATTTTTGCCGTATATGTTAATTGCTTTTATAGCCAAGAGAGCAGATATGCAATATCAATGTTACTGTACATGTGGGTTCTATATGGGCAGATTGTACCAACTAAGAAAGAAAACAATTTATATGCGGCTACCATATACACAGGATATCAGGCTGACATATGTGACGGAAATAGGTCTCTGATATACGAAAAGATCAAAGACACTACGGAGCTTCGGTTATATCAGCTATGATTGTGCGTGCATTTAATACCGGATTGCATATTTTTAGACAAAATAGCGTTAACCTTTGAATTTTCATTCGAAGATAGAGCGAGCCACTAATTACTGGTAAGGATATACCAGTGTTTATTCAGGAAGGTACAACACATATATTAAAGAGTTTAAACTATATTCTGAGCCGTTACTCATTGTAGCCCATCATTTGTATCATGTCTGTGGCGGTAGTCTCCCTTTGGTCGGCAATGATTTCATACTGTCTTTCAGGCTATGCATTTGCCAGAGAGTTTCCGGTAATGTTTTATTTTTTTTGTTCAAAAACAGGCAGAATATCATCCTGTGTGGTTATTTGACTCCTTGTCAGTGTTCCCTCCACACTTTGTATGTTACCGCATCCATCGTAGCCTACAAATGTTCCACCTACTCAAGACGCTTTTGATGTCATTCCCGTAGTATTGTTTGTTACAAAACGTGTAGGGCGAAGGGGTCCATGGGGTTTCTCAGTTGGTGGGTGGCATGATACATATATGAAGACAATGAATTAATTTATACGCTGCTATTATACACACAGGACATCAGACAGACGTATACGACGGAATACGTTTCTAATATATGAAAAATCAAAGAGACTAAGGATCTTCGATTATATCGACTATGATTGTGCGTGCATTTAATTCCGGATTGTATTGTTGCGGACAAAACAGAGTTAACATTTGAATTTTCAGTGCAAGATAGAGCACCCCACTAATGGGCAATTTCCACTATAATTCAAGTTAATCCCTGGACAACGTTGTCTGACCTCGATGGCAGCGGGCGGTGCACCGACACCTGACTGGCCGCTTGACAACAACCGTGCATGCTGTGATCAACGTGCTGTGAACCAGTGTCGGCGACACCGGGTCAAGACAGCATTGTCCAAGGAATACTTTGGAAAGACCTAGTAGGCAGAAACTAATATTTCTAGATATACTACTGAATGTGTCTGAACGATATTCGAAGCCGTCACTCCTTGCCTCTCATATTTTGTCTCCTGTCTGTGGCGGTAGTTTCCCTTTGAAAGGCAACAATTCCACAGTTTCTTTCAGGTTATGTCTCTGCCACAAAGCTTTGGATAATCCTGTATATTTTGTTGTTCAAATACAGACAGAATGTCAGCCTGTATGGTCGTTTGTCCTCGTATAAGTGTTCCCTCCGCCATTGTATGTTACCGCTTCCACCATACAAATGTTCGTCATCACCAATCGGAAATACGTCTCTCAATAAATTATACTATAAATGCCGCTGTTTGGTTTGCCATGTACGTTTTTGTGATCTGTATGAAGGTACTTTTGTCTGCTGCAACCCCATCTCCCACCCAGGCAACTCCACCTTCACCACGCAATCGTTCATTGATGTATGATGAACACTACGACAAGATTATTAAGATAGGTTAATGGTCTCGAATTTATCCATCTCGTGTGCTCTTGCGTAAATATCCGTACATGGCTCATACTGAACTGAAGTGATTTCTGATATATGTATATGTGTATGTAGTAGTTTTGGATGAGAAACCTCGGGAAAATATGTATCCATATTACACAGCAAAATATACGCAGTGTAACCCAGCATTTTTACCGTATATGTTAGTTGCTTTTATAGCCAAGAGAGCAGATATGCAATATCAATGTTACTGTGGGTTCTATATGAGCAGATTGTACCAACTAAGAAAGAACGCAATTTATACACGGCTACCATATACACAGGATATCAGGCTGACATATGTGACGGAAATAGGTCTTTGATATATGAAAAGATCAAAGACACTAAAGAGCTTCGGTTATATCCGCTATGATTGTGCGTGCATTTAATACCGGATTGTATATTTTTAGACAAAATAGCGTTAACCTTTGAATTTTCATTCCAAGATAGAGCGAGCCACTAATTACTGGTAAGCATACACTAGTATTTATTCAAGAAGGTACAACGGGTATATTAAAGAGTTTAAACTACATTCGGAGCTGTTACTCATTGTAGCCCATCATTTGTTTCGTGTCTTTGGTGGTAGTATCCCTTTGGTCGGCAATAATTTCATACTGTCTTTCAGGCTATGCGTCTGCCAGAGAGTTTCCGATAATCTTGTGTGTTTTTTGGTTCAAATACAGTCAGAATATCCGACTGTCTGGTCATTTGACTCCTTGTCAGTGTTCCCTTCACCGTTTTATGTTACCGCATCCATCGTAGCTTACAAATGTTCGACCTCCTCAAGACGCTTTTGAGATCACCACAAATGGGAAGAGAATGTGGAAGTAAGGAAGTCCTTCCCATAATAGTGTTTGTTACAAAACGTGTAGGGCGAAGGGGTACTGGGGGGGTTTCAGTTGGTGGGTGGCAGCTGAAGGCAATAAATAAATTTATATGCTGCTATTATATAGACAGGATATCAGGCAGACATATGTGACGGAAGTACGTCTGCGATATATGAACAGAGCAAAGAAACTAAGGATCTGCGATTATATCGGCTAATATTTCTTCAAGCGTCTTGAGGAGGTCGAAGATTTGTAAGCTACGATGGATGCGGTAACATAACATGGTACAACAGGTATACTGAATGGGGTTGAACGATATTCGGAGCCGTTACTCTTTGCCTCAGGCATTTTGTTTCCTGTCCGTAGAGGTAATTTCCCTTTGTAAGGCAACAATTCTACGGTGTATTTCATGCTATGCCTTTGCGGGAGAGCTTTGGATAATCTTGTATATTTTTTGGTTCACATACAGACAGAATATCAACCTGTTTGGTCATTTGTCTTGTTATCAGTGTTTCCTCCACCTTTGTATGTTACCGCTTCCACCATACACATTCTCGCCATCACGAGACATTTCTGAGATGGTCGCAGATGTGATAGCAATGTTGAAGAGAAGAAATCATTTTCATATCTTTGCTGGTTAAAAATGTGTAGAGCGATGGATTTTCCAGTATGGAAGGGGGTGCGGAGGGGTTCCCAGATGATGGGTGGCAGGCTACATATGTGATGGGGAAGAATGAGTTTATACACTGCTATTATAAACACATTGCACCAGGAAGACATATACGACGGAAATACGTCTCTCATATATGAAAACATAAAATAAACTATGGATCTTCGATGATATCGGCTATGATTGTGCGTGTATTTAATACCGGATCGGTTTTGCAGACAAAACAGCGCTAACATTTGCATTTTCGGTCTACGATAGAGTAAGCCACTAATTATTTCTTCAATAAGGTACAACTGCTCTATTGAATGGGTCTGAAGGAAATTCGGAGTCATTACTCCTCGTCTCTCATCATTTGTCTTCTGTCTTTTGTGGTAGTCTCCCTTTGACCAGAGCAATTCCACAGTGTCTTTCAAGCTGTCTTTGCCAGAGAGTTTTCGATAATCTAATTTCGGTTTTTGGCTCCATTACGGGCAGAGTATCAACCTGTGTGGTCCTTTGACTTCCTGTTATTGTCCTCACCGTCTTTGTATGTTAAGGCTTCTGCCATACAAATGTTTGCCACACTCAAGACATCTTTGAGATCAACACAAATTGGACAAGAATGCTGAAGCGAGGAAATATAAGTATAATTCAAGTTAATCCAACAAAAGTTGATCGCTTCTCACTTGCAGGAAGTTAGCATAGTTTTATGTATACTATGATTTATCCTTCCAATTTGGTGCTAATTTTATTATATGAATTAGGTCTTTGGGTTATGAACGCGGAAATTCTTTAATGGACGATGTCTGAATGTTGAATGACGGACTAGACGCATGAATCTGGAATTTGAAGTACAGCTTAGACAATGTGTCCGTGATAGTTCGAGAAACATTGTTCGTGGACAAGAGAACGTCGTAGTTCATTATCACATTGGATGGGGATCACCATTGTGTTAATTTGTTCAGTGGTTCTATTTTCGACCACCCAATGTTTTCTTATTCACATTCATATTGTGGCTGCAGAGAAACTGTACTGTTGTTCATAATTATGGCATTAGTTTGCTAAATTAAATTTATAAACACAGATTAATGCACATTGGTCCAATTCCAGTAATTTTGCCACCGCTTTGAAACCAGTTATACCCGAACACAGATTTAGGAATCTCTGAGTGGCATTCTGGCCCGCGATGATGACGTCACAGTGGCGTCGTTTTCAAAAAAGGCATTTTGGTCGTTTTTCGGTCAGGTGTTTTTAACTTTTTGCTTATGTAATTTCTCCGCAAAAGCTGCATGATAAATTAGTAAATATTAAGCTGATGTGAAAAAATAACTTTTGTCGTCTTTTCCTGGCAGAAAAGCAGAAATTTTGAAGAAGAATGACAAAAAGATCACTTTTCTGGTACCCCACGTGACCGCATCTTGAATTTACCCATGGTCTACCTGGGGGTTATGGAAATAGGCTCAAAATGACCCCAATATGATAAACTATCAAGTCGCGAAGTATCAGCTACCAATTTTTTGTCGTTCCGGAGATAGCGCAGGAAGTTCAGGTTGGCTTAACATTTGTGAATGTATATTCTGAAGAGGTTCCCGAACGACTAAGAAATTTACTGTAACAAATTTATAGCAGAAGGCGACCGTGTTAGTTTTTGTTTTCGTTTATCCCGTGTTGGCTTTGACACTACCAATCTAGTCTTACTAATACAATACCATTTTCATGTGATTCGACGACCTTGGGGGCTACATTCACTAGGAAGCGATGTTGGGTGAGGGAGAGGGACATTATTAATCTTTGAGTAAACGCTCCTTTAGTTTCTTTGAAATTCAGGAGAGGTTAATGCTCGCAGGCAGATTCTTACTCGCTTAGGTTAAATGCCACTCAGCTGGATTGTGCATTAATTATATGGCTGAGTGTGAGTTTGCTTATTTTCTATTTGTGTTTTAAAATATTGGCTCGATCTGTCTTTAATTATTTGCTGAAGGCAGTTTTACCCAGAGTGCTCATAAATCACAATTATAAGTTGATCTTTTTGTTCGGGGATTCCACTTATATTTATGTATCTTTGGGTGTATGTCTGTAGATTGTAATTAATGTGGTCAATGCCCTTGACACCCATGGAAATGGTCTTAGCCCTATGGGCCTATCGAGCTTATAGATAAAGCTTGGACTTACCTATACTTGCTAACTCAGAGTTTGAGGGGTGCTTCAGTTAAATCTATTGTACTCTGATTTCTTTCCTCTTAAGTTGGAATTTTGTAGCAAGCTCCTATTCCCATTGCACTATATTATATTCATCAGCTTATCAAGCTCGAGGAGTTTTCATACAAACTTATCTTCAACGTCTTTGTCATTTCAATGGCAACCGTGAGACTTCCTCAAAATTCCTCGAAATATCTACTGAAATAGAACTTGCAACACAATGATCAGGGCGGACACTGAAATTTTGTTTCCTTTGCCGGTAATAGCTCGACTCAAATAATATATTGCGTGGGAAGGTTTGGCGCAACAGATCAGTAATGACGAAAATACCAATACTGAGGCGTAGTTAGACATACTTTCTTCCCGACCAGACTTACACTGAGAGAATGCGGATCTCTTGGGATTGCATAACTCAGGAATTCCTCTTCAATTTAGATCGTAGATTTTTTTCAAGACAGCATCATTGAAACAGGTGTTCATTTCTAGCTTCCTAGCTACAAGCCTGACTGTCCAATATTAAATATATGGCACAGTGTGAAAGGTGCTGAGGAATGAACACCTTGGAGTCCAGCCAATGGGTCGTACTCAATCAACATTTGTTGTCGAATGAACGGGTACAGACCATATTACCGTGTAAGTGGTGCCCTTCTCGTCTCAAACCTAGACCAAATTGCCCCGGTCTTTGCCGTCTGTAAGCCGCAGCGTGTCCATGTGTAATTGTCGTAGCGTGGAAATAAGAACTGATATCATTGCCTTTAGCATTGCCTTTGACACAAATGCTTAAGGCTGAGTCCATCAAAAAGGTTTCGTCTGGTTATTATACTCCGACGCATCTAAATTGTACCGCTTATACTCCGACATAAAAGCTCACACATGTTTTGCCTGTCGCAAAGGTATCATCGTAATGTCATCAAATCATTTCTCCAATGAATCCTCGCAACATAACCACGGGCAATAGTGTATGCTTTCTAAGATGCATGTATATGAGTACACTGATTTTCAAAGACAACTTTCATTTTCAGGTTTCCTCCCTTTATAGACCATGAAACTATACCTATTTTAAACCCCAAATAATTCATTAGAGCAGATAAAGGGGTGGGGAACCCTAAAAAACAGTTTACAAACGTGTGTAAGTCTGTGTCGGCATTGAACGGCCAAGGTTTTGGACGAACCGTCATGAGCTTTGTTCAGATAGCTGCGGCGTCACGGGTCTGATACAGAAAGAAACAACATGCAAAATGGTATCTGTCTTTGGGGGACCGAACTTTGAGGGAGGGCGATGATACGTCGTCAGGATAGCTATGAGACCGGAGAACTTGACCTGAAGTCAAACATATATCAGAAACGGAATTCAACGCTCCATGTGTCTCAAGGTTATACAGCGTATGCATAATCGTTATTTAACGGGCACAGTTCTGGTTAACTGTCATGAAACTTAGGGTAATAGCTGCAGGATCACCGGGGTTGATCGTTAAAAGAACAATCAAACCTGGCATCTAACGTTCTTCGGGTTCGTGGCCAGTTTTTGGTTGGAAGACGGTGAAACTCCATCGGCATAGCTATACAATTGGGAAGAGGGACCTGATAGTAAGGGCCGGGAATGAGAAACAAACATTAAAGTGGTTCAACAGCTATCCTAATGAGATTTTAGTAACTTTGTCTGTATGTTTATATAATATTCAGTCTACATAATGATGAAAACACATTTGGATTGGAATCTTTGATATAGTATGTTATACGGACTTCAAACTCCAGAGAAGGAATCGAGATATAGAGCGGCCATGAATATCCATCTAATGGCCGACCAAAATACAATCCTGAATTAGTGCGCTTGAATAGTTCGTTGTTGAGTGGTTGACTCGAGAAAAACTAGGGTCTACTCGTTGACTGGGAGGACCTTGTCGGAGGCCTCTCGAAACCACGTGACGGTTAACGAGCGACGTACATTGTACAACCAGCTCATCTGTTTCTGCATAGACGAAATCTTCAACTGGAATTACTCTGGGAGGTTTATTCAATAAACACAGTCAACCGTTTCTATGTTATGCTCGCTTGGAATTGGTGCTAACATTCGACAGCATTTTGTTTGCTGAATCTGGATTTCATTTGCGAACAACAGTTGATTAGATTGTCGGAATAAAAGTGCCCAGAATTATTTATTTGACATACGACAATTATTTTCTAATTTAATATGCAATTGTTCCGATTGTTTTTTTTTATAGACTTGAAGTCCAGATATATTGTGGGTAGTTTCAGCCTCCTAGCTCGAGAATTAAGAAAACCATTTAGAAGAGCGGAAATGCCCTCTCCCCCCTCGCCATCCCCCAAGGTTATGGCACACCCCAAATAGCACAAGCCAGATAGAGTTACAATATTATACTTCTGAAAATCACTTGAATGAGAGAATGTTCGTCATTCATACAAACTAGATAACATGAACCTAATTTGGCGTTAACGGAATCAATAGAAAATGTCGGCCACATCCCTCGTTACAAAAAAGAATAATTGCAATACGAAGCGACATGAAAAGTTACATAAGCAGCTATAAACACAAAGCATTCTTCGAATTCTACTTCATCCGAAATCTTGCGGTCAAGTCCTAATTAAGACAGTATGGTGATCATGTTTTAAGTTCTTACCAGTGACTGCTATACTACTATAAGATCAAATTCCTAGTTATGTCCGAAGATATAAGATCCCTTGTCCGCTGAGAGAGGCGAGTGGAGAGGAATCTCATTGTTTATTATAAGACGCCATTACCTCCCCCATGCATTCGTAAACGTTGGTATAGGTATTAGTTTAACAAATAAACCATTCAAACACGATTGATGAGAATCAAAACAAATATTACAGTACCTTGTGACATGTATATTGTCGGCGATTTACACTCATAATATAGAATATAGAAAAACAGTTATCGCGCTGGTTCAAAGAATGCAGAAGTCCGCCTTTTGCTTATTCTAATTTTATTTCATGCATTCAAATTTATATGGCATTGTCATCCATGACACGGATTTTCTGGCATGCAGATATATACAAGCTGTGGTTTGGCACAAGTATAATTTATGATTTTTTTAATAATTAAATGAAATCGTCCACTTTGTTTTCAAACATACTGAAAACAAATGGTTGGCTAGAAAACTCGTTTTACGGTCATACAGACATGCTTTGTAGTTTTTAGATGAGAACAGGCTAATAACTAGCAGATGTCATAATAGACAGTTATACTTGTTAATTAGTAGGTAGATGAGCAGTTCTTGTAGTATAGAGCTCGTCTAAAGTTTTGTGCCAGGCTTGGCTAGTGTTGAAACTTGCTCCTAAAGTAGTGAAATGACCCTTAGGTTGTCCAACAGTGGCTGCTATAAATGTAGTCACTGTGGACACACTTAAAGGGTTACTTCAACGCTAGTTGTAAGCGCGTACACTGAGATGTGTTTACTTAAACTGAGCTGATGCTTTAGCTTTACCATATTCTCCAAAATGTGGTCAATGCTGTGGTCCATCTAGGTCACAAACCACCATTGCAGTTTTGATTTCCAAGATTTTATTTGAAAGATGACTTCCGGTAAACATATATTGACCATTTTACCTGACTAGGTCCGAAATTGTTTGTAATGTTATGTGTTTTTTAAAGGTTTCCATACTGTTTGACACTCAAAAATATCGAAACAACATTTCTCAATTTAAATACGAAAAATATATCGGGCAGTTTGATTGTCCGCCTCTCCAATTTCAAATTATGGTGTCATGTGGGATGACCTTGTATCTGGCCGTCGTATCTCGAAATAATGGTGGGAAATGTATACCTGAAGTTTACATATGTTCGAGCGGAAAACTGAAACTCAGCTTCAATATCATTGTCATTTCAATTGCAGCCATAAGACTTCCTCAAATTCTTCGAAGCATCAGCTGAGATAGAACATGTAACACAATGATCAGCGCGGCAATGAAATTTCGTTTCCAGTACCGGTAATATGTCGACTCGAATAATATATTGCGTGGAAGGTTTGGCGCGCCCGATCAGTAATGACGAAAATACCAATATTGAGACGCAGATAGGAATACTCTCTTCCCGAGCTGACTTACACTGAGAGCATGCAGATCTCTTGGGATTGCATGATTCAGGAATTTCACTTCAATTTAGGTCGTGGATTTGTCATAAGCAAGGGCATTTTAAAAGGGCGTTCAATTCTGGCTTCTCATAGTTAAAAGCCTGATTGTCCAAGCAGTGGGTCGTACTCAATCAACTTTTGTTGGCGATGGTATCGGTACAGTCCACAATACCGTGTAAGCGGTGACCTTCCCATTTCAAACCTAGACCAAATTGTCCATGTGTAAATGCCGTAGCTTGAAAATAAGACTTGACAGCATGTCCCTTAACATTGCCTTTGACATGAATGCTTAAGGCTGTGTCAATCGAAAAGGCTTCGACTTGTCATTATACCCCGACGCGTCTAAATTGTACCGTTTGTACTCCGCCATAAATGCTCACATATGTTTTGCCTGTCGCAAAGGTATCATCGTAATTTCATGAAACCATTCCTCCAATAAATCAGCGCAACATAACCACGGGCAATATTGTATGATTTCTGAGATATATGAGTGCACTGATCTTTAAGTACGACTTTCCATTCCAGGTTTCCCACTTTATAGGCCGTGCAACTATAGCTATTTAAACCCCCCAAAAATATTTCATTAGGGCAGATAATTGGATGGGCAACTTCAAACGTAAATTTACAAACATATGTAAGCCTTTGTCGCCATTGAACGGCCACAGTTTTGGACGAACCGTCATGAACTTTGTTCAGATAACTGCGGCGTCACGGGTCTGATACAGAAAGAAAAAAACATGCAAAAATGGCATCTGTCTTTGGGGACGACATTTGAGGGAGCGCGATGATACGTCGCCAGGATAGCTAGGAGACCGGAGAACTTGTCATAAAGTCAAACATATATCAGAAAGGGCATTCGAAGCTCCATGTGTCTAAAAAAAATATAAGCGTACATGTGCGTATTTTTTTCGCGTGCATAATCGTTATTTAACGGTCACAGTTCTGGGTAAATGTCATGAAACTTACGATAGTAGCTTCGGGATCACTAGGTTGATCGTTAAACGAAAAATCAAACCGGACATCTAACGTTTTTCGACACCGTGGTCAGTTTTCGGTTGGAAAACCGTGAAACTCCGTCTGGATAGCTATCCAATTGGGGAGAGAGACCTGATGGTAGGGGCCGAGAACGGGAAACAAACATTAACGTGGTTCAACAGCTATATCAATGTGATTTTATTAACTTTTTCGTATTTTTATATAGTATTCAGTCTATACATGATGTAAACACATTTTGATTGGAACCTTTGAAAAGGTATGTTATACGGCCTTTAAACCCCAGAGAAGGGACCGAGACATAAAGCTGCCATGAAAGAGAGGGAGAGAATTAAGAATTAAGAATTCAGCAATATTTCAGCTATATAGCGGCGATCAAACAAAATTCTAAGTATTCAAGTTAATAACTTAGTAATCCAACACATTAAAACTTATGCAACAAACCGCTTTCTTTCAAATAACCTAAGACACAGTCCTACATCACCCGACCAAAAAGATCTTCCAAAGTAGTCCTCGATAAAAAGAATCTCTTGCAATCTAAAAATCCATACAGTCGATAAGAATATGTTTCACTGCGAGATCTTCGTGGCATGGAATATACTTTGGGACTGGCTCTTTTTTAGTAAATGTTCGTGAGTTAATCGTGTATGGCCGATTCTACATCGCCTGATCATAACTTGATCGAAACGCTTCTGGCTGTTCAGATGAGTACAGACTACAGTTTTTTCGAACTCGTGAAGTTTGTTATTATTCACAGCATTCCATAAAGATTGAAACAGCTTTCTCACATACGTACAGATAGAGGGTCTGCAATCGCTATATGGGAATCCAACAGGATCAGCCTCATTATCTAGGGCTGCCTTAGGGGTTAGTGAGTGAGTGAGTGAATATGATTTAACGTCGCTTTCAACACTATTTCAGTCATGTCACGACGTTGGTACCTATTCCTTTTAACACCCGAGTCCCCGGGGGGGGGGGTGTCCTATTCCTTTTCACACCCCGGGTGCCCCAGTTAGGCGCCTCTGACGACAAGCTCTCTGAGGAACTGAGACCTATTCTTATGACCTGTAGTGTGTACAACGACACCCCAGGTTGCCTTAGCCATTCTATCAGCCTCAGTTTTACCTTTGATGCCAACGTAACTAGCAACCAACAACACATAATATCAATCTGTTGATCAAATCTACAGTCATATAATTGTAAAATATTCAGAATTGCGCTGGTTCAAAGAATGCAGAAGTTCGCCTTTTGCTTATTCTAATTTTATTTCATACATTCAAATTTATATGGCATTGTCATCCATGACACGGATTTTCTTGCATACAGATATATACAAGCTGTGGTTTGGCACAAGTATAATTTATGATTTTTTTAAAATAATTAAATGAAATCGTCCGCTTTGTTTGTAAACATACTGAAAAAAAATGATTGGCTAGAAAACTCACTTTACGGTCATATAGACATGCTTTGTAATTTTTAGATGAGAGCAGGCTAATTAGTAGATATCATAATAGTAAGTATTTCAACTGGAATGCTGTTCAGCAATCGAGTTATACTTGTTAGCAGGTAGATGAGCAGTTCTTGCGCCAGATTTGCCTACTGTTGAAACTTGCTCCTAAAGTAGTGAAATAACCCTGAGGTTGTCCAACAGTGACTGCTATAAGTATAGTCTCTGTGGACACACTTTTAAAGGTTTACTCCAACACTAGTTGTAAGCGCGTACACTGAGATGTATTTACCTAAAATACGATGATGCTTTAGCTTTACCATATTCTCCGAATGCGTTCAATGATGTGGTCCAGCTAGCTCTCAAACGACCATTGCATTTTTGATTTCCAAGATTGTATTTGAAAGATGACTTCCGGTGAACATATATTGACCATTTTACCTGACTGGGTCCGAAATCGTTTGTAATGTGTTTTAAAGGTTTCCATACTATTTGACACTCAGAAATATTGAATGCACATTTCTATATTGTAATACGAAATATATCTCGGGCAGTTTGATTGTCCGCCTCTCAAATTTCCCATTATGGTGTCTTGTGGGATGATCTTGTATCTGGCATTCGTATCTCGTAATAATGGTGGGAAATGTACGTTGAATTTTACATATGTTTGAGCGGAAAGGCCAGGCTATCTGGCGAGGTGGGTCATTTTGGCGGAAAATATTAGAGGATGTATTTCTTTTCAAGATGTGCTCAGTCGCTTTTCTATTATCACATGTTCGGAGAGGCACGGAATATTGCACTACAAAAGTCCGTGGAGGGTGAGATGTACCTTGTCCAAAATTATCATCCTATACTGATATCACAAGTAAACTATTCCATGACGTTGCATCTGTGATCCACAAATTATTTAGATATCTCCAGAAGGACAATTTTAGATAATGATGCCGAATAATAATTCGTCCGTTTGTGCTACTCTATGTTCTCACATTTATAGTCATTCCCGCAATGAGATTACCACAAACACCCGTATCCAAGAGGTACTCGATGTTGGGTGATAAGTTTGACTGGCGCTTATTATAAATTACGTGTTTGTTCTTTATTTCACTGCCTGTAAATGGTGTGTGGCAATAAACTGAATTTGAATACTTAACTGCCCAATTCCAGACAATTTGCCACGTGTCCAAGCTAAATAGAATATTTCCAAGCATCAAAGTAAAATTTTGAGTTGACTGAGACGTTCGGGCTCTTAATTTACGGTCCAAATTAAATATTGCTTTACCGCTATGGACGATTTTGAGATTGTGTGACAGTATAATTATTTTCAAGTCGTGTGCCGATCGAACTCCGCACTATGGAAACATGTATTCGGCTCTACCGTTTAGTTATACCACCCCCACAGCAGAGGTCGTTCGCGCCACTAGGCACACACAAGAAATTATGACAAACTGTAATCATTACAAAGTAAGAATGGTCTGTCATTAATCAACAGCTGCTGGCTGGAAATATGACACATCTTAACGGTAAAATTTGAATTTGATTTTCTCTGGGCAGATCTCGGATAGGGATCGGCTTTAACTGGATACGGTCGATCGAATACCATTTGATCAACAGATTGATATTGTTTTCTGTTAGTTGCCTAGTCACGAGGGCATCAAAGGTAATACTGAGGCTGAGATTGTAAGAGATGCTTTTTATCGAGCGACTACTTTGGAAGATCTTTTTAATCGGGTGAGGGAGGATTGCATCTTGGGTTATTTGAGAGAAATCGGTTTGTTACATAAGTTTTAATGTGTGTATGTTTTAATGCGTTGGATCACTAAGTTAGTGACTTGAGTACTTAGAATTTTGTTCGATCGTCGCTATATAGCTGAAATATTGCTGAACGCGACATTAAAGCTTAATTCTCTCTCTCGATCGATCGAAGAGGCATCCCATTTGCACATGTAGTAAAGCAAACATTCACTATTCTAAGAATAATAATTCCAAACAATATATTCAGACAAGGTATCCACATACATGTATCGAATGAATGTTTTAAGTTATTTAAATTTGCACTTTGTGGATACAAAATTTCAAATTGGCCTACAGGTGGCGCCATATAGGTGGAGCCTATAGGTGGAGGGATCGCAATATCAAGAGCGACAACTTGTGGCAATAATTCCATATATCAAATTTGGAAAGAATTCGTCATGTCTTTCTAATTGTACTCCCAGGGAAAGAAATTTCTAGGTTTGGCGTCACCTTTTGCTGTGTATGAAGAGAAAGCGATCGCAAACGACATCTTGTGTTATGATATCCGCATACCAAATATGGAAAGAACCTGGTTTGTCTTCCTAATTTTACTGTCCTTAGTTTGGCCGCCATATGTCTCCACTCAAGGATGTATACTGATGAAACGGAACACCCAGCAACATCTTGATGCAGGATATCGATGTGCCAAATTTGGAAATAATCCATATAGTTTTTGTGGAAACGAACTGTTCAGTTGGTCCAGGTGGCGCTACGGGAATATGTGGACTGCTTAAGTCCCAGTCACACTGTCAAGAATTGGCTGGAGAATGCAGGCCAATGACAACGAATATTTTAACCTTGTCGATTCGTGTCAATTCGCCTGTAGAGGGCCTCTTTGAAACTGTCCTACGAATCCCTTACGCATGTCGTAGGTTCCTTGTTGAATTATGAATGACGGACTAGACGCTTGTAATAAGCATTTAACAAGAATCATCAAGAATGAGTACGCATGCCGTACGATTCAATGAAGAACGCCCTGCGCATCAACACGACAGCCCGCGAACCCACTACGAATGCCCGATAATCTGCTACGTAAAAGTACGTATGCAGTACGATGCGAGTACGAATGCAGTATCGTAGTATGATCGTACAAGAAGCGTAGAATGCGCCCAACAATGGTACAATGCGTACGGCATTCTTGCTGATTTGTGACCGAAAGAACTACTACGACTACCCACGAATATACACGATAGGAGGAGAATGCATGCGAGAACGCAGAAGGATGGTGTCAAGAATGCCATACGTATATCATTTAACCGTACTTGGCCGGCGAATGTTTTGAACATTTTAAAAGTTTCGTACTAACTCAGAGAATATGCAAGAACGGTCACGATCTGCGACGAACCCCGCAAGATGCCCGTACGAATTGTGAACAATGATCGCGATTTTCCCGTTCTTGACAGCGTGACCGGGGCTTTAGCCACTCGACATATTGCGCCTTGATATACACACCCTAAATTTAGAAAGAATCTGTTAATTCTTTCTAATTTTTTATTTTCGTTTTTTTTTTGCCATCCTCAAAGTTTGTCTAGAAATGATTTTTTCTGGTTTGACCTCCAACTGGTTTTACTTTTGGTTTGTGTGGATGGAAAGCTTTCCCAGACGACAGTTTGTTGCACGACATCCGCATATCTAATTTGAGAAGAATCCATGTTGTTCTAATTTTACTACCACATGTACCAGGAAACCTCCTTGTGTTTAAGTGAACATCTTCTTCGTTGTCTATTGCTGTTGAATTGGTACTCACTGATATACATGTAACGTTTACCATTATTTGATCACTGTTTTTTAACTACAATGCTCTACTTGTACATACCTGTATATATGGCTGACTGTATGCTCAAAATGTTCATATGTATTCCTGACGATGGCATAATCACAACCGAAATGTAGAATATTTTATAACAATGACTTCCACTTTCCGAGATATTTTCATCCTAGTTTATGTGAAAGGAATCTATGGGAATAATGGATTATGAAAATATGACAATACATGTACCTCAAATTTGAGACACATCAAGACGTATAGCTTTATTACGTATGTGGGGAGTTGTCTGTATATGTAGAAATGAGCGAATACACCTAAGTAGAAAAGTTTCTCTTTGAATCAAGTTTCTCCAAGTTCATATTAAAATACGCCACGTACATCACTTCCATAAAAGGCATAACCCGAATGCTTTGAAACTGTAGAAACTTCAACATTTGCTGTCTTACAATCACGCGCTTTCCAAGCCTGTCCTTGCCTCCTAGAAGTTTAGAAGATGTGGAGATATCCGCCTTCCTACTATTCACAATATCACAGCCGCCGCAACATAAGTTGAATTATGGAAATATAATTTACTGATAGATACAATACTAATAGCTGTATAGAGAGAACAGTCAATGCAGACCTGCGCCGAGTAAATCCCCAAACGAAACATAGAAGTACATTTAATATGATGAAAATTACTGCAAATTTATAAAAAAAATTATATGTGATTTCTCAACGTTTGCCAGATTCAGTAAATGAACCCATTCCCGAAGCTGAGCTAACACGTAAAATCTGTACACTCAGTAACTCAGTGCGCTTTTCCCTAATATATTCTTGATCATTCTTGTCTGTAGAATCCATAGAATCCCCCAATGAACTGGTCCATCATTATTCGTCATTACTGTCGCTGAAAACATCAACAAACCAATCGTTACTTTACACTCTGGAATCGGCAGAAATCTCCGGATCTGGTGTAGTAATTTTCAAACGTTCCCTTGACGACGTTCGCAAACTTGTGTAAGCCGTCGTTGAAGTTCTTGCGGTAGAAAACCTAGCCAGGAAACTGTTACTGTCAACGAGTTGACTTCCGCCAAAACAGCATCTACACAGAGTTCTTTTGAACGCCTGTCTGTATTTTCGCGACATCAGATTATACAGGATAGGATTCACCGTCGAACTGAAGAAATATAACACACCTGCGAACAAATAGAATAGACGTTGTATAATAATATAACTATCATGAGAGAAAATAGAATAGATATTTCTAAGTGGTTCAAGTAGATTGGCAATAATGACACAGTATTGTTACGTATGTTTGAATAGACATCGAGTCACGTTTAATGAAAAAAAGGAAGCCACAATGTCGCAACGACTCACACTGCCGTGATACGACATTATATAAGCCGACATTTGGGTTCATAATGTCGTATTACGATATTATGTGCTGGCATATCGGCCCAGAATGCCATATTTCGACAGTATGGGTCAATTTTCACATCGTTTCTGCATGACTGAAATTGGAACCGAAAACACAGGGGACTGTCCCATGCACAATTTCAGGCAAAATGCTCACGTTTGCTCTAATGTCAGGAAAGCAGCTAGGCCCCAAATAATATTTCGACAAGTCTACTACAGAACATGCTGGCGTGTAATTGGGAGTTAAAAACCTACTTCTTGGATGCTGATGTCAGCTACCGTGAACACTTGCTGTGGGACCGACAATAATACGCCCCCTCTCTTACAGATACCCATATGTATGTCAACAAAGTTGGATTGTTCATAGCATTTCAGTATAATATCAGATAGGGTGTCTGTTCCACATGGTAGACTGGCATCGTGCGCGCGCGCGCTTGTGCGAAAGTGAGAAGGATATCTTATTAAGCTCGTAACACATTTCAAATTTGGAAAAATCAAATAATCTATACTCTTTGGTATAACAAAATTATATTTTCTTTGTCCGTGAACTATGCAGTTAAACTGAAATGGGACCGAATTTCTCGATTGAATAGAAATATCATGGAAAATGTAAACAATTGTCCATTTATGTTATTTGGATTAGAAAGAAAAGGATCCTGATGATCCCAATTTGTTAATTTGTGTATTTCTTTCAAAATTTCTTATCTTACGGTTATACGAGATACGAGACGAGGTGTTGATCGGCATCTATAATATAACGTGATACGTCGATCCCATTTTTAGTTCATGTTTCAGCTGTGTAATAATACCAATTTATATAAAAGAAAAACGTTCCAATGGTATTTTATTTTTCAAAACAGAGGTGTCTCGCCCGACCTTCACGTTAATTCTGTAGAAATAATCGTTATTGTAGACCCGCCATTATATCTCAATGGATTTATGGACAGCTGTCTTCTGCCTTGAAGGCTCTAATGCCAAAAATCCCAATTACCAGTTTCGGTGAAGCGGGAAGATATAGGAGTGTGGGGTGGCGGTATTGACAAGGGATATATACTGTTAATCTCTCCGATAGTGATACATTAGGACTAGAACAGCTAATTGTTAAAAACAATTATTGCGCTACCCATGGATTCCATCACACATTCAGATGACTATGAGCTCTTTCAATACATAACGAACTGCACTTTCATTGTAATGAAATTT